>JAWQEG010001460.1:5000-242912 GCA_033782935.1 Petrolisthes cinctipes
TCGAAGCCCGAGATCTGAAGCAGGCGGTTTCTGGACGACAACCCACCTAAACCATCACAACCACCCAAAACACACACTTCGAACCAATAGAGGCTTTGGGTGGGCTGTCGTCTAGAAACCACCTGCTCCATATCTCGGGCTTCGACTCAGGTGGGCTAGAGATTGAGGAGTGCGACTGTACTTGGTGACCTGGCAGCAGACAGAACTTTTACCGTCGACTGTACAATAATTGGATAAGTATAGTTTCCCCTCCTGATTAACCACAAGTTCCTTCTTCCTTTGATTTTCGCCAACATGGAGGTAGTAGCTCCATGATCGCCACCATCCATTTTCCATAAGTCACCCCCACAGCCACTTTCTCTTTCCTCTGACCTCCCTCTCTCTCTCTCTCTCTCTCTCTCTCTCTCTCTTTTCTCCCCGCCTCGTGTTTCCAGTTTCCTCCTTTTAATTAACCTGGCTCAGTCCCCATTGGATACATCTTTAATCCTGGGACCCTGTGATAGAGTCAGGAGGAATCAGATGCTTCAAATTCTCATACACGATCATAGGGTCTTTAAAGGTTACTAGTATTATCTTGGGAATCAAAGTGAAGGGCTACTGATTCCTCCCAACCATCCTACAAAGCAACTAGCCTAGTAAGCCTACCTATTCATATATTAAAGTTCCGTCTGTTTCCTGGCACATTTTGGAGGACCACAGATCTCCAATTTAAAACGAAAGTATGTACAATTGCGGACAGGAGTTCTTCACCACCCTCCTCTGGCCAACCCTATGATATGGCAGAGTCTCATTTCATGGATATACGAGTTGCCTACTAGATCTTTTCTTTTAGTCATATCTCCTAATCAATAATGTTCTTCTTAATGTTTACTATAATGCTTATATAGGCCTATGTATGTAAATCCAGACTGTGATTTATCGAAACATCTATATACGTCAATCAAAGATAGTATTCCTTGACTGAATACCATATAAACACATATAATAACTTAGGCCCCATCTGCACGGGCCAACTTTGCCCGGTAGTCTTTGCCTGGTGTGACGTCAAAGATGGAGAAACAGCGAGCAAAGCTTCGTAATTTAAAAGGTTTTCCTCCTGCATATCGAAGTAACAAGGCTTTGCCTGTTGGTTGACAAGGTGGGGTTGAAGTTCTCTGCCCGATGGTCATATCTTGTTTGCTAGAATAATGAATCACTGTCCGTCGTTAACACAGACAAAAACGAGGGTTTGCTCACTCGCTCGCCTCTGGTGGTTCACTTTTGCCAAGTGTCTGTTGCAGACAGTGTTGGAAGGGGCCTCACGGTCCATTTTTATGTTTTCACAAGACTTACTATGTTTGCTTCTCTTTGTAGGCACTTTTAACATCATATCTCCTCATGGACTTTCCTTTTTTATCTTTTAACACATTGATTTAATAATACACAGCGCATTGTTTCTCTTCTTGTGTCATGCAACCCATTTTGTGAAACCCAACTCGATTCTATTTTAGTCACTGCCAGTGTGAGTTGTAGGCAGTGTTTGAACCGTATCATAAGCTCGGATTAGGCCTCAGGGTTTCCCTCTTCGATAACGAACGAATCTCAGTTATTCGAACACACTCACACACACACACACGGTTTCACAAGTGGGTGATAATGTCACCCCGTGACAAAGTTAATGACATATATTGGTAGATATCACGAGTATTAAAGACTTTACTTTTATTGGATTGTTCTGATGGTGGACTTTTCTTGAGGCTAGAAAACTTATACAACAGGTGTGGCACTACTTCATATTTTTTACGTATTTTATTCCATGAACCATGTGAATAAACAAAATTCACATTGCTATTACAACCAAATATAGTTTTACGAATGTATTTGTTACCTTGCGGATCAATCGATTCGAGGTCTTGCACCATGTTTCGAGGTTCACTCCTCAGAGAAAAGGAGATAAAAATAATAGTCTGCAGGTTTCCTGTGTTGTAATACATGCTTATATGTCATGTAGTATAAAGGAAGTGGCTTCCTACATCATTTACATTTCCTCTGATGCATCAGTCAAACCTTCAGCTCGACTCCTCGAGTATCAATCGATTAATCTCTGTAATACTATTATGATTAATAATAATGACCAAGTAGGCAACTCATATATCCAAGAATGCGATGGTGCCACACCATAAGGTTGGCCAGAGGAGGGTGGTGAAGAACTCCTGTCCACGATAGTACAACAGTTTACTCCCTTTATATTTACTTCAAGGCCAGCTGATCCCTTCTGCTATATAGGCTATCTAGCCTCTAGGGAGAGTGAGGCTATGTCACCTTTTTTTATTATCTTAACTGTCCATCTCATTCACAAACGACCTCACGCCCCGGAGTTGAGAATATCTACCACAAGAACTCGACCGTGACAAGTACAGTATTGCCAGTCGGTCGACCTGAAACAACACACACCCAAAGTCACTTAAGCGGTTTTAGTTGCAATGTCAGAGTAAAATTAATCTTGTCACCTCTCCTGTCTAATCGTGGTTTTTGTTTTCATAAATATAGCAAAAATACATAACCAAGAACGACTTTGCCACCTGTGTCCAGAAATGCGCACCATATTACAATTTTGGTGGCAAGGCTTCCGTGCAGGTGATAGGCTAACAGTAATGGTAATAATAAATGGTATACTTTAGCAAGGTAAATGACAAACTGTAAAATATACCGATACTCAAATACCGGTATGGAAATTTAGTACCAGTAAGAAGTTTGGGACCTGAGCCTACTTAAATCTTATCGTCAATATCAATCAATTACCTGAAGCGCTCATCCTAAATGAGACAGCAGTGAAAAAGCGTCCCCAAAGAGTCCTATCCTCTACCGAATCTAATTAAAGGGAGATTAAGAAATGAGGAAAATTATCTTGAGAACCATTATGAATACGAGACAGTCAAGGCCACAGTGTCCATGCCCATGGTCGGTCTCACGGGGTGGCGGTCCGGGTCAGGGTCAGAGTGAGGGACAAGTTTGGGTGGGGGAAGGAGGGGTCGGGACGAGAGAACCACCGAAGGGCAGGAAGGCAGACTGTCTATATCACCCGAGGGCATGAGGTATGGGGGGGAGGGAGGGGGGGAAGGTGTGGGAAGATGCAGTCAAAGAGGGATACGTGTATGAGGGAAGAGTTCAGACAGGCAATGTTAGGCTAGGAAATTAAACAAGTACCACACATAATTAATGGTACGGTGTGTGTGTGTGTGTGTGTGTGTAAGGTGTCGTACGAGTACAGTGAAAAGTGAAGATAACAAAGCTTAGGTCAAGTCTTGAAGAACAGGCGTTTTACTTACATTTCACACAAGCGTGAATCATCATTATAGCCTAATTGTTACACAAGACATTGAAGACTATAAATGGAGGAATTAAAGGGGTTTCACTGCAGTAAGTAATGACGATTGATATTCGCTTCGAGGAATGAACACAACTTCTTAGCCATAGATTAATGAGATTGTGATTTTTCTGGCAACCACAGTACAGTACCAAGGCTACCATATTAGGCTAGGCTATACTCGGAAGCTATCATTTTTTGTACTTGAGAAATCGGAAGTCTCCAATTCCTCAACATTACGTATATAGGTAAGAAAAACATAGGCTAGCACACATTTTTTAAACCGAAGTTGTTCACCACCATTTAATTTATAAAATATACGAACTACGGTAACATATCAGCATGATGTAGTGTACTTTCTGTATTAGGCTATACTATGTCCATTGCAGAATGACACCAGCGAATGTTGTGATGCGTAGCCTATTTTGTTTCATTTACTGATGATCAAGGCAATATTATTACTGGCATCCATCAATGACACCCGTAAAAGATAATCATGATGGAGAGTTTGAGCAAAGTTTATCACCTAAGTAATAGTAGTAGTTAGAGCCAATTACGTGTATTACAGCCCACTATTATCAGTTGTGGACTATGCCGTTAGTTACAGTAGACAAATAACTATTAGCAAGACTAGGCTATATACCCTAATGTTAGTTCACAATCAACTGGGTCTTTTGAGAGAGAGAGAGAGAGAGAGAGAGAGAGAGAGAGAGAGAGAGAGAGACTAACCAGGTAACGAACGATCACCAGAAGGTTATATAAGGTTACCGTATGAGAAAATTATAGATACAACAAAGCTTTCATGATAGATAGTTTACATTGTGGAGTAAACTATAAGTACCACTTTATTACCTTATCGTAAGAAAATTATACATTGTTGAACTTAAGAAAAGAAAATGCCCTATGTACTGCTTAATACAATGGAAACAGTAATTTTTCATGCTGTGTGAGAATTTACTTTACAAGCCTTCGATCCCTTGTAAAAAATAAAGATACGGGAATAAGATTTTGTTTCAATGTAAGTCTATTACTTTATTGCATATTAGCAATTTTATCATGTGATGGGCTGTTCAATAAATACTTTAATTAAGGACCCCCGTGATGTAGTCAGAAAATTGGAGGTTAGAGTCCTTCAAACATTGCCACGAAACACCACCTACAGTAAAGTAGCTTGTTTCGTGGCACAGTCAGGAGGAATCAGAAGACACCACAGGCAGGTCTTACACACGATCACAGCTAGGGTCCCTTAAAGCCAGTATCATCAACAGTATCTTTCTCAGTGTGATTTGGGAGTAGTAAAGGCAACAAGTGGGGGAGCAAATGTTACAGTGACTTGTAATAAAATAATCATTCCTGTATAAATGAAGAGATGTAATCATTCCCCTGGACAGTTTTAATTGATTCATTCGCACACCATTGCATATTTAATGTGGTTTACGTGTTTATAGAATACCAATGAACATATGTGAGTCAGCAAAAGTGAATAGCAAAAAAAAAAAAAAAAAAAAAAAAAAAAACACACACACACACACACATGTACGCAATAGCCTACGGGTACAAGTCTTTATTTATTATATAGAACAAACTATCCTAGGCTAGGGTACTTGTGCCATGAAGTATGTTTACGTTTGCTATTATTAAAATGAACTTATCGTACTGAGAAAAAAAAAAAAAAAAAAAAAAAAAAAAAAAAAAAAAAAAAAAAAGGTACAAGGACTGAAAAATGCGTAAGGAAAGTACTGTACCGTAATCAATCAATATATTACCTCCAATTAATTTGCAACCATTTTACCTCCATCATATTTTACAGCCCAATAAAAAATAAAGATATGCAATTTTGAAATATATCCGACCAAGGTTACATTTATCTCTTGCTTAGAAATCAAGAGTATTAATCATGGCATATTAATCAACACGAGCACTAGTCAATTTATATACAGCACATTATAATAATTTGTAAACACAGGATGAATAATTAATAGTCCACGAAAACTGGAGGTAAATTACCGTCACACTTCTTTACCCACAACATATTAACATGAGAAAGATGGTACACATTTAATTCATCATCCATCGCAGAACGAATTAATTTACTTTCGACTTTGTATAGCTAGTAATAAAATAATTGTACCTCAGGTCGTAACATCACCTGGATTTAACATACGGCAGGGATTATATTATGTGTAGTGATAACCCATAATGTTAACTTACAATAATAATTAGATGTTTGTTAATACAGTGATGCTCTAGCCTAATAACGTAATCTCAGCAGACATAATTATATAGCCATCTTACGGCCATGTGGAAAATGACAACAGAAGGAAGATTATATGGTTTTAACTAACATAGGCAAAACATAATAAAGCAAATATATGGTTTTAACTGACATAGGCAAAACATAATAAAGCAAATATATTGTTTTAACTGACATAGGCAAAACATAATAAAGCAAATATATTGTTTTAACTGACATAGGCAAAACAAGATTAAGCAAATATATGGTTTTAACTGACATAGGCAAAACATAATAAAGCAAATTTACTGTTTTAACTAACACAGGCCAAACACAATAAAGCAAATATATGGTTTTAACGAACAGTCCAAATAACAGAGGCCAATATACTTACCATCCAACATGTTGGCTGCTTGTTTGAAGGCGAACGTTATAGCTGATCTCGTACACACACAAACACTTCCTAACTACAAACTTAACTACTTATAATTAATTAAGTCATGTCAGAAATTCATCACCGTTCCATTTCTCAGTTTGATAGCCAATTAATTAAGTCATGTCAGCCATTCACTAATAAACCATTTTACACTGACACTGGGCAACCACAAAACTATAATAATTTCATTCATCAACTAATTTATAATACGTGGTAACTGAACGATAAAGGGGTGGGGGGGGGGGGGAGAACAGCAACACACAGTAACACACACCACAACACACTAACATGGCACACGTCAACTAACTGAGCAGCCTGCTTTGCTTTGCCTTGAGCTCGGTTAAAACTTTACTTCATCTCCTCCCTCTTCTTTCCTCCTCCTCCTCCTCTACCCAGGCAGGCGTGGTCACCAAAAGTCAGGGGTGACGTCATCACATTCTCGCTCTCCCATTGGTTTAGTACGTATACGTCATCATTTTCTCGCTCTCCCATTGGTTAAACTTTTATACGTCATCATTTTCTCGCTCTCCCATTGGTTGAGCTCGTATTCTCCTCTTGGTGTTACATTTCTCTGCTTTTAATTGCAGAAGTTTTATAGAATATATGTCCATCTACTTCTATCGGTGATTTTTTTACGTTATGTTGCTGTGTTGTCATTATGTGTGCGATAATAAAAGTATTAGTAATATAAATAGATAATTTAATTAGCGGTATTTGGCATAATTTCTATGACGTCACTGCGAGCCTCATTCCTCATTGGTCTCCTCGGCCAGATGCTTGTGACGTCATAATGGAGGCGTGGCTGTTTAGTGCTATAATATCCTATAGTAGCAATAGTAGCTACTCGGTTCAGAGCATCATAGAACCATGCTAGAACGTTCAAGGTGCATACGATGGTGCGGTACCGGTACGACAAATTTATTGTTTTCTATGGAGCCATCGTACCGGTACCACACCATCGTATATACCATGAATGTTCCTGAATATGGCCAAAAGAATCATGAGTTGTGACTTTTTTCCGACTGTTGAACTACAATTAATACAAGTAAAGTGTGTTTTACTATTTTAGGTTTGCTGAGGCCTATTGTATATTAATTAAAATATCGCAGTTGGAAATTATACACTATATTTATATATTTTTCTTTTCCCTACGATGTTCTATTTGTGTAAATTAACTCCTACAAGCGCCAAACTTTTATTCATCACTAGAATTCACCTAGTCTTGTGAATTACTCATTTTCATCTCTCCTTCTCGACCTTGTTATTATAACAGAGAGTGGGTGGAGGGCAACGGGAAGTAAAGATAAGAGTTAACTGTCACTGTCATGCTTTTTCCACACTTTACATGCTTTGTTTCTTACTCATATCTTCCTCTTGTCTTACTTGTTTCATCAGTTTCTCATATCATTTTCTTGTCATGTTATTTCTTACTCTCGTCTTTCACTTGTTCAATTTCTGTTTCTCATCATTACTTTGTCTTACTTCTTACTCTCATCTTAGCTATTATGTCTTGTTTCTTACTCTCATTTTGTTTTGTTTCTCGCTGTTATCCTTCACTTGCCTTATTTCTTGTTATCGTCCTTCATTTTGTCTTTCGTTTTTCAGCATTTACGACACACACGAAGCTAAAGCAACTTGAAATATGTCTACGTGATGTTTTGGTTATTATCGTATTTCAGGTTTCTTTACGTGTTGCTTGGGTTATCGTACGTATTTCAAGGTAAATATTTAAGGTAGCTCTATAATTTTTCCTTCCTTCCCGCACTTTTTCAATCCTTCCCATTCTTTTTCCAACCCTTCCCATTCTCCTTCCAGCCCTTCCCATTTTCCTTCCAACCCTTCCCATTCTCTTTTTAACTCTTCCCATTCTTTTTCCAATCTTTCTCATTCTTTTTCCAACCCTTCCCATTCTCCTTCTAACCCTTCCCATTCTTTTCCAACCCTTCCCATTCTTCTTCCAACCCTTCCCATTCTTTTTTCCAACCCTTCCCATTCTCCTGACCAAAATCTTCCCATTCTCCCTTATTTCAAGAGAAGGAGAATAGGTAAAAAATGGACTCGTTTAAATTTCCGAAAATTTTTCTGACGCTTGTCATCAAATTATGATAAAACGATACAAATATATGTTGCATAATAGATGATACGTTGGTCTACTATAACACAATAAGGTCGTGTGAACCAAATAACACATGCATGACTCGTAGTGAGCTAAAAACACTTCTGAAATAACGGCGATGAGGCGTTAAGCCAATCAGCAATTCTCTCTGGTATCCATTGTATGAGGAGGGCTAATCAGAGCGTTATTGTATTAGGCGCGTAATATAAGTTGTTGTGAGTATGACTTGAGCCAGTGTCCTTCATGGACAACTCCATGGTGTCCTTCTACCCCGTTTATCGGGGGTCGGGGGGTATTGCATGCAAATATGTGTGTACTACAGCCTAATATATTGAAGATTTGGATGTCCCTTTAGACTCAAGCAGGCTTTGAATACGTCTGTGGTTGGCTGGCTGGCTGACGGAGGTGGGATGAATACGTCTGTTGCTGGCTGACGGAGGTGGGATGAATACGTTTGTTGCTGGCTGACTGAGGTGGGATGAATACGTCTGTTGCTGGCTGACGGAGGTGGGATAAATACGTCTGTAGCTGGCTGACTGACTGACGGAGGTGGGATGAATATTATGTCGACTGTGGCTGGCTGACTGACTGACGGAGGTGGGATGAATATGTCTGTGGCTGACTGACCGACTGACGGAGGTGGGATGAATACGTCTGTGGCTGACTGACCGACTGACGGAGGTGGGATGAATACGTCTGTGGCTGGCTGACTGACTGACGGAGGTGGGATGAATACGTCTGTGGCTGGCTGGTACACTGACGGAGGTGGGATAATACGTCTGTGGCTGGGTGGCTGACTGACGGACGCTGTGGTTTGCTGGATGGAAATTTAAGTACAGCAGGTGAAGAATGATGTACGTTGTATTCCTCAAAACATAGGACCATTCTTCATCCACTGACTATACACACTGGCATCATGCATGGTTCCTGAATCCTGATGCATCATTACCCAAACTTCTTATATATACAGTATAAATCACCCTTGCTCGTGGCTTCTTCTCGTTGGCTAAATAAAATATCTGAAATTAATCATGCTGTAATTTCACGTACGACAACATGAAAAGGACTTATTTAATATATTCTTAATTAAAACCACTTTAGGATTTCGGTGATAAAATCGGACTTGGTCGAACTGTCACTGAAGGCTGACATTTCGTATAGAATTATTTCCACGATTTTTTCTCTGACATTATTTTATACAGTCATCTTGTTATTGAAATGTTATCCTGCTGTATCAGTTGCTTCACCATAATAAATTCTACGGCATTATGACGCCACGACGTGTTACTAGTAGAAGATTTGTTTCGTGATTATATAGGTTTGGAGAATTCAGTTGCCATCCAATTTACCAAAAAGAGGATTTCCACTTAACTATTAAATAACACGTTAGCACCAATATACCTAAGAGAGGTTCTTCTCTTAATTAATAATAATAATAATAATAATAAAAAACACGTGCACGCCATGGGGTCAAGCTGCATGCATTCAAGTATTTCAAAGTGAAGTTGTATCGTATCGGTGCAATATTTCATCATAGTGGAGTTGATGATTACTGCGGTTCTTCTCCCACGGACTCTATAATTTACTGGAGGTCATCGCCACAGCAGTGATTGCCAGACCCAGACAGTGATGATGGAAGTGGACCTATAAGTGGTGGCTGCTCTGGAGACACTCGGGGCTATAATCACACTAGCTACTGTTGGTTGGTTATTTCGTTTGCTTCTTTACCTCCCAACATGTCCTACCTCTCTATCATAATTTTTTCTCTCGTTTTCCAGGGTTCCGGGGTGGGTTGCTCTCTTCTTTTCCTCCTCTCTATCATCTCTTCCATTCATACTAGTTACTGTTGCCGGGTTTGCTTCCTATCTTTACCTCCCAATACGTCTTATCTCTTTATTATCACCTTTTCCCTCGTCTTCTAGGGTTCCAGGGTCTTTCAGGTTGGTACCCTTCTTTACCTCCATGTCCCTCCTCTCTTATCATCATATTTTCCATTCACACCATCTACTGTCTCTTGCTTACATGATTGATTTGCCTTCCTTTTTTCCCTCCAACATGTCCCTCCTCATAATTATCACCTTTTCCCTCACTCTCCCTACCTACAGTACCTATCCCCCCACCCCATGTCCCACCTCTCCCTCACTCGACCTACCATACCTACAGGGTCTTCCAGGCCTAAGGGGTTTTTGTTTTTCATCCTCAAACAATCAATTGATCAGTTCTTCCCCCAACAAATTGTTACGAATGTCTCACTTTTCCTCATCACCACCTTCATAAAGAGGTGGTAAATATAATAATATATGCAAGATATGTATGCTGTAACCAGAACTTAAACACACAAACAAATATTTCTTTTTTTATCTAATTTTATCTCAAGGAATATAAATACATACATTATAAACAATTTTGAACAGATATATAGTATTCGAAGAGTGAAAATGCACTAACAAGTCTGTCTCTGACTGAGTTTTACATCACAGAGTATAAGTAACTATAATACAACACAATAAAAACTTATTCTATATTCAAGACATGAATCAGTTTTCATGTGAGTCTCGTCCCAAGTTAATCACTCACTTATATATATAAATTCCACATTTCTCTTATATTTCTTCAGCTTCCTTTCATTCTTAGCTAATATTTATCATATCAGCAACTGTATCATGTACTCTGGCAAAGAATACCAACCACAAAGATTAGATTATATAGTGGAGGAAAGAAGGCTATTTACTTCTTTTAAGAAAAGCATCCTGGAATCTTGAGCCTAGTACATCTAACAAGAGCTTCTGGTTTGTGAATGTGTGCCTCACTTAGCATGTGGATTTATTTCCCCAAGCTGTGGTCCTTTTATATTGAGGAACAGGTAATGTGAAGAGAGGGATTAAAAACATCAGCTTGCCCAGATTGTAGTTACCGGTACTGTATTTACTTTGTGAGGTTGCAGTCATCTTGTGACAGTTCTTTATTACTGTCTTTCATTCCAAGATTCTTTATTTCCACCATAAGTTGCATGATAGTTGTCTCTAGAGTGGTCTGACTTTCTTCCAGCCGTGCTTGTGCTTCATGTAAGTTGATGTGCATGAGATCCAATTGCCGTGAGAGATTAGTCACTCGAGTTATAGTCATCTCTACAGTTTCCTTTACTCCATTAAAATTAGTGTCAAGTTCTTTCAGCAACTTTGCATCATTTCCAATCCAAGAAGACATTATCTTGTATCTGTAAAATAAAATACACACATGTCACTGTATAGAGAAGGAATTCCAACTTCACAAGAAAGTATCATTAAGTATATTAACTGGACTAAGTATCTTAATACTACAGTAATCACATACTGACCTTGAATAACTTTTTTTTACAGATGATATACAGATACAGTAATTGATTCAATAAACAATTTCCGGGATCACAACTACTTAACCATGTCACTTTCCAGCCAGACTTGTAACATTACATTACTTGAGAGCACTACCCAGTACCAGCCTAATAATCCACTACAGAGTTTGAGTTATCTAAGAGATATAATTATACAGTAATATGACCAAAAGAAATCTCAAGAAATGATGGTGTTAATCATGAATGATACTGATACTCTTACACAAGCTTACATCCTTACTTCCATGTCCTATAAATCATATACAGTACTGTATAGGTATTAAAAATTAAAATAATCTCTGACAAACTTACATTTTGTCCACCTTCCATGATGTGTGAATACCCGGCTCCTTGCCATAATTCACAATCTTGGACTGTAAGGACCGAATCTGTTGTTGTTCAAAGAGAGTAAGGAGCACAGTAGTCTGGTTCCAGTCTTCCACCATGTCTAGAGAAGAAGAGATTGGAAGGTGCAATGATTAACCCTAGGATGATGGGGATACAATATTCATGCTGTCCCATCTCCACATCTATTTTGATCTAACTTGGCTTTAAAACTTTCACACTTTTTACCCTAACTATAGTATATCAACAGATATCAACTGCTTTGTATGGAAAACTATATTTATTTTGTCTTTCAAACCTCGTAGCTTCACTCAATAATCTCGGGGCCTCATAAAAGTCACAGCTAGGCTACTGACAGCCTACAATCCCAAGGTTAAGGTATTAAAAAAAAAAAAACTTAGTTAATCTACTATTGAGCTGTGTTTCTTACCATTAGGCTCTTTCTCTTGTTCCACATTGCAGAAACACTGAAACAATGAGACAAATGGTGCAACAGGAGGTGGGATGGTTGGCTTCCTTTCATACAGTCTCATCAGCCGATACATTTCAAAGTTCCAGTGTTCAATACTTGTATGTCGAATGCTGTCAAACACATTCCTAAAAAAAAAAGATCGATGTCATTACTGTTTAGTTATTCACCAAAGTTCAGCGACAAAAACATTATAATCAGGACTTATTTGTAGAAACATATATAGTATTTAGTAGATATCTAAACACCTTATAGCCTAGTTGTTTTCTCTGATATGCAGGAAATATGTTCGACCTATTCTTGAAAAATATTGGGCTGACATGGCTTTTACCCTCAAGAGAATACCAACATATTTACAGTAAGTAACATAATACTGTAATATGTTGCACTGAGATGAAGGTAATATTGGGTAATGATATACAGTACATGTGTGTGTGTGTTCTTTAACTGGAACTAGCTTCAAACCATTAATAATATTAAATAACTTACGTAAAAATAGCTATGAGCAGATTGAGGAGAAGGACATTGCCAATAATGAGGTAGACTGCAAGCATGAACTTGACAGACAGTGTGTAGTCTGAATTATTTGTACAGTCACAGTTGATCTCCCCTTCAACACATGGCTCACATCTTGGCCAAAAGGAATAAGTTTCTGTTCTGAGCAAACACCTGGTTTCATTTCCTGTATAAAATTAAATTAATGTACAGTATAATAGTTTCTAGAAAAGTTTTCTTCAATAGATTTAAAAAAAATTCTCATTACAGTTTACAGTACTGTACTGTAGATGGTTTGCGCAGTCTGTTCATAGTTAAGCTTATGCATTAAATTTTAGCCATCCTCACACACCTAATAAAACTAACATATCACAGATTATCTCATGCACTCATTTAAAGATTTGTCTATTATTTACATGCACAATTATACACATGAAAATAATGGAGAGACATCATAGGAAGTTACTTTTATCAAATATTTTATATATATAAAAAATAAAGTTAATAAAAATAGTCTACAAGTAGTTAGTCATTATACCTACCAGTCAGTGTGTCAAGCTGTAATTCTCCAAACAGTTTCCAGAATGAAGGGAAGAAAAGTCCTTCAAAAAATTCACTTACAGTTGAGATACTCAAAAAGGCCTCTCTGTTCTCACAAGGATGGTGAGTCAGAGCCATGGATGCAACTCCGTACGCCAAGATGAAAAGTCCAAACAAGGCAAGAAACTCCAAGAGCTTGTACATCTGCAAAAAGAACACTATTTCAGTATAATGAATCCAACCCTACAGTAATAATAATTATCATTCACACTGACTTCTACCATGGGTAATCCCATAATGGGATGGTATCAACACTATGGATTGATGGTCTTTTCATTTGTAGGAGAGAGTATGTACAATATTGAAGATGCTACTAAACCTTTCCATAATAGCATCATACAGTATTTACACATTTTACACGAGATGAACTTACCATTAAGATGAATATGATGACCATGGGGCCCAGTCGTGCCCAGATGTAGTAAATTCTGAATAAACGGCAAGTGAACAACACCCCACACCAAGCATACATGACTCTGCTTATGAAAATGGAGATTTGTAGCTGAAAAAAAGGCCACAAGAAGCAATTATCAAGCACTGAATTAATTAATGAAATTCTGATTATGGTACTGTGAAATATGGCTTTATGTTGTAATCATAAAATAATATATCTTTAAGGCAAGTTCAGTACCCTTATTCATTCTACAAGAATACCATGTTTCCATTTCTACAATGGAGGTAAGGCATGATTTTCATTATACAGATTCAGCACCCCATCCCAGGTTCTAGAGCACAAAGGTTCAAGTTATCACAATGTCACAATCAGATGTACAGTACAGTCATGAGCTGACCGTGTATAAACACTTCATACAGTAGTCCCAAACACAAAACTATCCTGTACTTGGTTCTACAATGGTGAGAAAGTGTTATAAAAAGTTTTACTTTTAGGACATATCCAATTTAATCAAATATAACCTGCACAAACTGGTGAGTAGGAAGCATTAGACACAAACTAAATAACACAGTTTTTGTGGGCAGTTCATCCATCTGATTAGGATAGTACAATACACATTTCACACCCAACTGTCAAATCTACAGTACTGTAGTTCATTCAGAATGAATGGCAACTTATCATTGTAAGATTTCCAATGCCAAGTAATTAAATTTGAATGTTCTTTACTGCCTGCATGTTTTGTCAGAATGGAATAAATGGGCCACACTCACAATCACTTCTTCCTTCCATCATCATATTCGGTTTAACGTCCGTCTTACATGCTGGCATGCGTTGGACGGTTTTTAGAAATAGCCTTCCAAGCTAACCTATCTCTGGCCAGCTCTTTACTAACTCCTCTTTCTCTCAAATCTAACCGTATCACTTCCCCCCATGTTTTCTTTGGCCTTCCTCTACCTACTGAACCTGCTACATCAATTGCTCTATATCTACTAACCCAAGCATTCTCGTCCATTCTCTCAATGTGACCAACCCACCGTAGTCTCCTATTCTGAACACATCTCCCAATACTGTCCAGATTTAATCTTTCCCTGAGTTCTTCTGATCTAAGTCTGTTTTTAAGGCTTACATTACACATCCATCGTATCATTCTCATATCATTTCTCTCCATGCAACACATATCCTCGACCCTTACGGGCCAAGTCTCATTTCCATACATCATCACACTGCGTACACATGCCTTATAGACTCTGCCCTTGGTTAACAGTGATAACGCTCTGCTGGTTAGTAATGGCAGAAGTTCCCTAAACTTACTCCATCCCCTTCTAACTCTTGCCATCACACCAGCACCAGCTCCTCCTTGTGCTCCAATGGTATCTCCAAGGTAGCAAAACTTTTCAACAACTTCAATTGCCTCACCATCCAAATATACTTTCTCAATGTTTGAGTCGTCAGCCACCGCCATTTTCTTACACCTCTTGCACATGAACCGCTTGTGCTAAACCAAATTCATAAAATTCTCAGCTCCTACCCATAATACACTCATCCACAACAAAGTTAAATTATGTATTTGTACCTAGAAATACCATATTGATAATTAATTAAGATAAATACTGTACAATATAATCTAAGTTAATCTAAGTTACAAAATATTTGAATATATTTACCACATTATGTAAAATAACTTACTGAACTTGCTGATGATAATCTCAGGATAAAGGCAATTAGAAACAATGTAAAGGTAAGACTGTCATAGATGTTCCAAGCTGAGTTCCACAGCTTGAAGGACTGTTCAGTTATTGCCTGCAAGTAAAGAATATTATAAGAAAAAGGACTGTAACAACTTTATCAAATCCGTTTAGGAATTTACAGCTACAGTAATAAAGCAAAATAATGCTGTACTCAATGACAAGACAGTAAATCATGACTAAAGTGCTCACTATTTTGCAGGGAAAGTATTTGTTACTAATACTCGCACAATTAATTAGTTAATGGGATTATCACACTATAAGAAACAATATAGCTTTTGTGGTTTTGGTCCGAGGATAAAATTACACTATTGTTATATAAACCCAATTAGTAGTTCTGTTTGGTATTTCTTTCTCTATATCATCCTCACTGTTAACCAATAAATAGTAAGTTATTATTCAGTATTGGTATTCTGTTGTTAAAAATCACAGTATCTTACTTCAATTCCCTTCTGCAGAGCATCTAAGAGCACCATGACAGCCAGCAGGATTTCGAATGTGGAAATGTTGTTATGGAGATTGAAGAGGATCATGATGGTGTGCAAAACCAGAAGAATTGCTCGGTATCCAAGCCACAGCCCAAACTTCCTAAAATTACAATACAGTATCATCATCAATACCCCACTTCCCTTTTTTTTTCAAGGGGTGAGGGGAAAAAATTGAAAGGGGAAAATGAAATTGGAAATGAAAAACAAACTTGGAAAGGTAAAACAAACTTGGAAGGGAAAAACAAACTTGGAAGGGAAAAACAAACTTGGAAGGGAAAAAGAAATTGGAAAGAGAGAGAGAAGAGAATACCTAATGAAATAAATGGGCCACACTCACAATCACTTCTTCCTTCCAAATTCATAAAATTCTCAGCTCCTCCCCATAAATACACTCATCCACAACAAAGTTAAATTATTTATCTTTAGCTAAAAGTATGTTTGATTCCCAATATTGATTTCTATGTGTTTTTCAACATTATCAACTACCTTGGTTCCTCATTTTAATCCTTACTATGACAAAAACATCAGCAATAAACACACTGAACCAATCCTATAACTCCTTGGTAGAAGTAGATATACTGTACTAAATTTGCATAATATAACATAATACTAGTAGCTTAATAAGTAAAGTAATATTTTACAGGTATGCAAACATAATTTTGAAAATAATTGCTAAGAACAAGTACCAGTAATGCATTTCCTGAATACCTACCAACGAAGATTAAGCCAATACTTGTCAACAATTGCCTGGCAACATTTGTTGCTGATGAAAGCAATATCTGAACCCAGCAGTGCCAGGTCAAGGGTAGTTAAGTCTCCCCAGGTTGGACTCTTCATCTGCACTAAACTCAGGGCATTGGTTTGGTCTTGTTGGTAACATTCATCAACCACCTGAGACACAATATAACAATGTACAAATTTAGACAAAAGGTATATGTTCCCCAGACATTCTTAAACATTAACAATCGAAGACATCTTAAAGTTTTGGCAGTGTAGATATCATATATGTGAGTATTTGCAGACACAAGAGTACATATTCATTTCTCTCTCAACCCCTACCCTCTCAACATTATATTACATGTACAGTATACAAATAATAATACTAAAGGAGCTACGTGCCCTATAAAAAATAATTTTTAAACTACTGTACTGTACTCTGTATATAGCTACTGGCAATAAAGATATGAGAAACATCCAATAAAAACAAGTATATACAGAACTATACAGTAATTAGATGCATGTATGTAAATATACAGTACTGTACAATATATGACCTTACCAAAAAATAATTAGTACAGTATCAATATATCAAAATAATCATTATCAATATATGACCTTACCAAAAAATAATCAGTATTATGTGAATAAATATGGCAAATTACATACCACAGAACTCAAACTCAAGCCCCTTGAACAACATTCTGTTGACCTGATGCTAGACTCCCCAAGTGGTGTACAGAACAGCAATACATGACCTACCTTCACAGCAAGTGACTCAAATTTATCCTTAAGTTCTTTCTGTTCCATTCTGGCTCTTGTATCCTTGAACTCCAGCAGATTGATGATAGAACAACTGAAGCAAGTAGCAACGATAGCCGAGCTCAGAGGAGACTTGCATTTCCACCAGACGTACACAGCCACATCCTTCCTCCGACTGATGACGGCCCAGAGCAACAACTCCCTGTATGGATCCTGCAAAAATTAATAAAGGTCCATCAATTCATCCATAGTGTTCAGGGGATAGTATACGTTTGGTACATTGGAGCGCCTTTATTCCTCAAAAGTATGGTGGGAAACGGGATCAGATGTATAAAAATAATGGTGTCCTGTTGCTTGAAATAATTTGGAGGAATCAGTTGCTCCTGATATACAAACACTGTACTACCCCCTTAATGCCATGTTCCCTCTCAGAAACAACCCACAGTAGAATTGACCATCACAGAAATGTACAACATACTGTAACTCCTTTACCAAACTCAACCAGATATTTTACAGCACACCCAGTTAATGTGAATACGATGATTTGGAGTTTTCAAGAGTTATAGGAAGATTCTCTTGTTAGTGACCTGGAAGGTCTGTGATTTCTCCAAACTATGCCAGGATACAGACGATCTTAATGTTGCCTTAAAGGTGGTGCCCCTTTATGAAGGATCTGTTTCATGGCATAGTTTGGAGGAATCAATAGCCCACCAGTTTACCCTCAGAAGAATATCTATTTTAAACCAATACAGTAGAGAAAACCAGAATAGACAAACACCTGGGTCTGTCAAGCCATGATTTATGTCTGAATTCTGGAATAATTTTAAAGACTGAACTGTGATTATCTTTGTTAATGAACTGCTTAAAAATTAAATATTAGGATACTGAATATTTCATGATATTCAACTAAGAAATTGACCCTAAAATTGAATTTCTCTTACCTGAAAACTGTTTTCTGAAGGATAGGTGAAAGTCTCAATCATGTGCTTGCCAATTAACATTTCAAAGAGATGATGAATGTCACGCATTGTGATATGTGATGGATCTTGCATTTGTTTCTTTACAGCAGGAAAGAGAATCACAAGTATTTGGATTAGTTCAAATTTATATTTTCAATCCAGCTGCATTATTTGATTATTTGAATATTATTCCGTACATATTCACAATCAATACTCAGGGAATTATTATCAAATACAGTATTTAGCTGTTACTGTATGTGGTTGACATATACAGGTACTTACATACCATACTTTATACAAGCAAATCCTCAAAATGTCTACAGTATATACATCATTTATCAAGTATAAACAGGCATCAGTTATAAAATTTCAAATGCAATGTAATTTTTTATTTACCTTTTCAATAACTTTAGATGGATATTCCGTGTCCCTCTCATTTGTTTCAATAAAGCTTTTTAAGACATTAAAAATGTACCAGTACCTTTGCGAATTCTTGGCTTTCTTAAAGAGCATCTTCATGTAAGCATCTGCTCGCTGTTTGGGAAACAGTATAAGTGATCACTATACTATGACACAACTAATGTATATACTCGTATTTCTGTTACTCGCAGTAAACATCCACAGTTATTATCATTATGCTAACTGCTATTGGTCATGAAGCTTGATAAATTTTGACTTACTTACATGGGAATACAAATAAATAAGTCTGTCTGGTGTGAGGTACTCCTTCATAGTCACTCCCTTCCTCACCATTAATTCAACAAAGTCTGTCTTCTGGTCTAACAGAGCCTTTGTCATGAGGTCTGCAAGTTTATCTCTGTCAAATATTCCGGTGCCTGGAACATAAACATGATATCATTATGAGAAAAATTAAGTTCTATTTGAACTTCAAGCTTATTTAAATTATCTTGAGGTTAGTGTATGTAATTTTATATTTATTATTAAATTATAATTAATTAATTATAAATAAATTATCTACTTTAACCAAAATCATACCCAGTAGTTTATAAATGTTAAATCCTTGCTTATCACCTAGCTATCATTTAATTCATCAATTCCCATAAACCTCATTTTACAGTATACTGATTATCATATGGGTAGCAAACAAGCCACTTTATAAATGGTACTCACGTGCAAATATTTGTGTAGCAGCAATATCAGCTCTATTCCACTGCAATGTTAACTCCAGTTGTTTTTCTTTTGCTCCATACCCTGTAGTAAATTACACTGTAAACTTTGATGACACATGACCCCCTGATGAATCCAATATAAATATAATAATATCTTGGTAAAAATATAGTTAGTTTACCTACAATATCCTCCTTACATTCTGTCTCCTACTTATAATTGGGGACACCAATAACATGAAGAAATTTTAATCTAAACGACACACTGTATCATTCATTTCCATTATTTAGACCATGATCCCAAGGAAACTATCTTACTCCTCTACAACATTAGCAATACATGTTCGTAACATTGATTCTATTTTGCTTTTTGTAATGAAAATACTATGAACCTGAAAATTGTAAGAACACTATAAAATAAAATATAACATAGTCATTGCATTGAAATTGAACACCACAAAATACTTTATTGATTAATCACTCTGACTGCTTGCATTATTCTGAAATAACGTACATGGATGGAGTGAACGATGGAAGGTTGTTGAAAGATAACCTGAAGATCAGTTACACAAGCCTTATAAGCGAAAGGTTACAAATATACAGCCCAAGAAGTATATGGTTTAACTTTATAACTTCATGATTACACTGACGATAATTTCAGCACTGTTAAAATATTACAATGTGGTTTTAAGATGTACTGTACACATACTGTATGTACATTATGAGTGATTAGGCCTACATATGGCTAAAATGTTAACACTCTATACTATAAGAATGACACTTTTACGTATGACAGGACTATGATTACACAATAAACTGCTGAAAATTATAAATTCTAACGCTAATACTGGTTACTGTGATGTAATATGTTAACACAAACTTTTGAAAGTACAATGTGAGAAGCAATCCCCTCCTGTAAATTCTTGCTGGTAGGAATTTAAAAAGTTCTATTCCAACTTCCTCTCACCAGTAAAAGCTTTAAAGGCCAATTTAACCAACTTTACACAACTGACAATCAGGCATCTAAGAATTGCCCACCAGAATATCAAATACCTCGGACTCATCCACCTGATGATTGTCACCCAAAACATTAACTGGGGATACATGCAGTGGACGGAGAATGAGTAAGTGACAATGGATCAGGGAAATGCATACCAGAGTGGGATAGGAGTGGAACATTCTAAAGGGTGTTTCATAAATTGCTGTACATCAGGGATGTATTCTTGAGACATAAAAGAATATACATTACTATGACCATATTGCCAACTACTGTATAGCTCTTATAAGTTTTGGTTGGAATGTGTTAAAAGTATTTTTCAAAGTTTCCTTTTATTGTATGATGAAGATGGTATGAATATAATGGCAAAGGAGTTGGGGAAGGCCTTGAAGGTGGTAAAATACAATACAGTGGGGGTCTGAAATAATGAGAGGAATGAAAATGAAGTAGCAAAAGAACTACAGTTCGGTATAGTGTGTGCCAGAATCCAGTGCAAAAGATTAACAAAGACTACATACAGTATTTGAGCTGGAAACCCATTATTAATGTGACAGTTCATAGAATGGTTCCTTCCACCATGTATCATTAATGTTGTACTTGTGAGCAGGGACATTTTGTAGGTTTGAAAGGGGGAATGCATGTAAGTGTGGTCTATTTCCCTGGGCATTCTCTCTCTCAATTTATCCCTTTCTTCTCATTTCTTAGGCCTAAAATTCCACCCTTTAGAAAAAAAAAAAAAGAGATAATTATGAGGTCTTGATATGATGGTGATGATGATGATAATGATGAGAGTTTCTTCATATGCAGGTAGAGACAGTACTTCTTAACAGCTTACAATTCATTCTCCTCAATTTTTCAGAAACACAGATGGACACCTGGAATAGGCACAGATAATTAAACATACTCTATTGATCATTAAAATGTTTGATCTACATATTGTACCACAGAATATAGTACAATGATGTGCAGTTGCTGTACAGGGGTAGGCTATTAGGGAAAATTGGAAGGCTATACAAATTTCACTAAACTATACCAGGAAACAGATTACATGTAATATACTGTACTTCATTTTATTTTACAGCACAGTTTGGAGGAATCAGTAGCTCTCCAATCTGACCACAAGAAAGTACAGTACCCCCTTATTGGTGGAGCCAGAGACTGGTGCGACTCATAGGCCTATAAAACGAGCATACTTTTTTTGCAGTAAAGATGTACTGTATCTCCCAAAAGCATCGTTAAAATAATGTGCCATACAATCTGCCACACCAGACGATGTTATTTGACAGGTCGTCAGGCAGCATATATCATTTTGTTCATTTTATCATCCTTCGTACCACACATTAAAGATAGTTTTGGGAGCTACAGAACAGTTGCCTATATAACATCTTTTAATCTTAATGAAAAAAATGCTACCTATCATATAAGGAAAATTATTAAGTTACCCACCAGTAAGTAGTGCCTTTAAGATTGCTAAATCCAGATCAGTGTCCGTATCAATATCATAAACTGTTATATGATGGACATGTTCCATGCATCTCTTCAGTAAGCACAAAGTTTCCTGTAAAAATCATGCATGTATTTATGTTCATGCTGAAACCTGTCAACATACAGGAATGGGGAACTTTCCAGTTAGCTTTTGTTCTTTCTTCAGAGATTTTATTTATTAAAAAAAATACTTTACCATGGAAAACAATAACTCCAAGAAACAATAAATAAAAAATAACTTACAAACATAACCGTTCTGACAAAGATTAAGAAGACTAAAAAAAAACATGTGTTTATCTCTTACAGAAAGACCCCCTATTGCCTGAACATAGTAATAATCATATTAACTTTTGTTTCATTCTAAGTTATTATAATATTTCAATCATAAATAACATCATCATCAGTCATTTTGGGTCCAAAACAGGACAAAGACCCTTCCAAACATTCTCCATTTATTTTTGTCCGCAGCACAAATGCTCATTTCCTTCTTTCTTTATAAGCTGATAGATTTGGTTTCGTTGATGCCATCATGGTGCAATCGCAAATGACACAAATATGCTAACCTTCCCTCAACATGTATAAGTTGCAAATGGAAGTTTCATTACTACCGAATATAATAATCTATCGTTAGACTTACCTTCTGTGTTTGCTCATCTATTTCCCCATAATATTGGTGCACCTTGTCTAACAGCTTCTGGTTGTCATTCTCCAAGAGCAATTCTATTGTATCGGAAATAAGGTCAGCAGACAAACCGGTTCCCTTCACCA
The DNA here is from genome assembly GCA_033782935.1 of Petrolisthes cinctipes. Lineage (NCBI taxonomy): Eukaryota > Metazoa > Arthropoda > Malacostraca > Decapoda > Porcellanidae > Petrolisthes > Petrolisthes cinctipes. Next base: position 27,856 of record JAWQEG010001460.1, read on the forward strand.
CCACAACAGGTATGTTTCTCTCCAAGGCCATGACACACCTCCTCAGGATACTCAGGTCTCCATCCACCATCAGTACCACCACCGAGATGCCCAGCCCTTGATCATCGCTGTTCTGAATGGCGTCTTCCAATTCTGTCCTGTAGATAACCATTTATATATTTATTAACATGAGAGTTGTTGTTGTTGTTGATGTTCTCCCGGGGCAGAATGGCCTCCTGCCCCACAGACCCCTGGTACACTCTGGTCGCAGTGAAAAAACAAATTAAAATAAAGGAGGGGCTGGCCCTATATGCCTGGGCTACCGAAGCACATACCAAGGAAATGGGACCAGAGCTTACTGGACCAGGGAGTCTGGGGGCCTCCGACCGCCAGGGAGATTGGGGGGAAGGCTTTGATCCCACAGCCAGTGCTGTGGGCCCAAGTCCACGTTACCACAAGAGCTACAAGTGGGGCCGTACCTTCCATGAGACCAGCCCTGAAGGGACCATAAGGGGGAGGAAGTTTACACTGCTGCATGCGAAGGGAAATGCACTCCCGTGTGCTGGCGGTCCACACAGCAGTGAAAAAAAAAAAAAAAAAAAAAAAGGCCTCCGGTTGCAGTACACCTCACGTGGATTTTTAATCCATGTGGGCAGATCTCGTCAAATCCACTAGAAAGTGACCAGATCCTACAACAATCTTTATTCTAGCCCTGTGGGGGATAACTAATATTCACAGGGAATAAAGTCAGCCCCACTAGGCCCTTAACATGAGAGTTGTGGACATTAGTGATTTACCACCATCTTGAAGCTGTACCAAATATAGAGGCAAAAATATCATGGCTTAAATCTAACTTAAATATTCATATTAACTTACCGGAAATTATCAGCACTCGCTTTTTTGTTCCTGAAGCCATCATCAGCCAACAGGAAATGAGTGTGGTCTCCATTCAAGCTCACTTTACCATTCAATTCTGTCACACATACTTTGTATCTGAAATGATTTATACCAATTTAAAGATCATATTAATGTACAGTACTCGCATCATGAACCTCTTACTTTGAAGAGTCTCCTTAACCATCCTAAGGTCACGTATACTGACTTCATTACATTTAAGAGATTGATCAGTTATACTGCAATCATTTATAACATATTGTCAAGGAATATACAACATTCACAATATAAAAACATCAATACAATACGAAATCATCCACGTAATTGATTATCTACTTGCAAAATATGCATTCACGTTAGAAGAACTTCAGCATAGGCATGATTTCCCATTCATTTTGACCTAAGGATTTATAAATTTTTCTCATGATTACAGATACAGTACCAGCCTAGATGTGATAAATTACAGCTTGCCTTTGCTTAGAATCACTGAACATGGAAAATAATACAAATTATAACAATTATACATACTGTACTGTACTTACTTAACTGAGTTGTATCTTTCCTCATCATCTTCAACCAGCAAACTTTCTGCATCTCTGATCAGGCCGTATGGTACAACTCCCAGGCATTTGATCTCTGATAAGAGGTCATCACCCACCTGGAACATAACTTATACTCTATATCCTGGAGGCATAAGAAATTTACTCTTCATTTTATAGTGTATACAGGTATTGTACAGTATACAGTATGGCTAAAAAAAAAAAAAAAAAAAAAAATAACAACTACCACCACCATTAAAAATATTGAATTAATAAAAAGGTTCTTGCATTTCTCAGTTGTTTCTTCACATCAAGTCGGACATACAAAAAGAACTATTGTACTATTTATTAATATCATAGCAGAAAGTGTACTGTAGATCCTTGTTCTTCCCTTGTGATATGTTATAAAGATGACAGTGAATCAACTGAATGTCACACAACTTAGTGTTTCCTGTTCTCTCATTATTGTTGATATTCTTTCTCTCATAATCATGCCTGGAGTTTAGTTTAGTATCCCCAGCAAAATTTGTGAATATTTTACCTCTATACAGCTTCTTCCTAGGTATGTACAGGGGTGTTATATTATACATGGTACAACTCCATGTGTAGGGTGACTCAACCTTCACATCACTCTAGTACAGGGTGCACTCTAAGGCCTTTTTTTTTTTTTTTACCAGTTCTCCATTTCTTTCTGATTCACCACAACCTCTAAATTAATACTGTACCAAAATTTTCACTCATTTTTCCATCCCCTTTCACACCAGCAAGTGCCTCCCTATAAAATGCCTCCAGCAAACGCTTACCCACACCAATGACAAAAAGATCATCCCACACAGCATGTCTACCAACAATTCATATTTATGTCTTCATAATTTCCTATATGAAAAGAAGAATCTGTATAATGCATTACCTTAACAACAGACTGTGCCTGGTTAACAGCCTCTCCCACCACCATCGTTATGCCCTTGTTTAGTCCATCCGTCAACAGCCACGCCTGGGTTGACCTCACAGCCTGCAGCATGCAAAGCAATATAACACTAGCAACATATCCAACAGATTATTGTACTTACGTCTATAAACTTTTTCATAATCTATCTTTAAATATTTGTTACAATGACAGTAAAAATTGTAATACAGTACAGTATTTTTATTATATTATCTCTATATATTTTTTCATAATTCTTCAAATATTTGTTACACTCACAGTAAAAATTGTAATATAGCATTTTTTTTTGTATAAAACTATAAGCATATATCCAAGAGGTTATGTAGTGATCTTTAGAAACTTTGTCATAATTATTCTACAAGTATTTGCTACACGGTCAGAAAAATTTCTACTATACTGTAGTATTTTTTCTATATTTTACATAAATAAAAATTAGTAGAATTTTTAGTCAGTCTAGAAAATCATTGAAGAAGTCCTTACCTTGATTAACCTTGACGTGAATATCCTTCTCTTTGTTTCATCAGCTGTGAACCTCCTGCAGCCACCCATCACTGATATGACCAGCTTGGGTTTCTTTGGTTCCATCATTGTCCAGCATTCCGTTAGCAGATGCAGAACACTCGCTTCACTGGAATATCTCGTGTACATTGGTGTGTCACTTGAAAGCTTCACATATTCTGATGGTCTGTTAGTACCTGCCAAATAAAATACATAAATAAATAAATAATAACAATAGAAATAAAATAATAAGATAATAAAATTGTTTGGGTCACTAAGATACAGTACTGTCAAAATATTGTATAGGCTATTGATTGATTCTTCCAAACTATGCTATATAACAAATTTCCTTATACAGTACTTAAGCACTAGTGTACCCGTAAAGAACAGTGGAAATATATACTGTACTGGTATACGAGTTACATGTGCTCCTTGGTTATTTAGATGGTATACCTTTCCTTAGACTGTCTGAATCTAATACAGTACAGTACAGTAGGCTGTAAAAGTCCTGCCGCTACACCTGCCAAGTCATGAAGTATGGTATGGAGATACGTATAGGTTTCACAAGCTCGAAAACTGAAGAAAACCATAGAAGCTTATTAATTCACCCCCAGGATATTGTAATTCTGTATGATGAATGTGTTTGTTTGGGTTATTGTCCTTTATATTATCATTCAAGAAACGCTGACTGAGTGAGGCGAGAGGACTTTTGCTGCCGACCATACAGTAATCCTCCTCACCCATTAAGGCACTCTTGAGAAGAAGAACCCCATACGAATCTGTCTGGACATTCTTGATACACGCCTCAGGACTCCATGGGATGTCTGGGTCTACGGGGTCTGGCGTCACTGTTACTGGAATCTCATTGGGAAGCAAACTCTCCCAGGCAGGACGATCCCACGCTGAAGTTATCTGAATCTGGGAGCCAACACAGAGTTAATACTTGTTACTTACTCGTTACTAATACAGTACTTGTTACTTACTCGTTACTATAATATTCTAGGTCCCGCTCCACCAGAAGATGGCACTCCGCAGGGCCTCCCTCAATATTATTAAACACTATAATCACTTCTAATGCTCATAGCAATTATATAAACAGAGTACAGTACCTATTGTATTAGGATATAATATCATAGAAGTTATTATGGAATGCAATAAGCTCAATAGATATATTATACAGTACAGTACAAACCATGCCATGATACAGATCCCTCAGGGCATCTATTTTCTGGCATAGTTTGGAGGAATCAGTAGCCTTCCAATTTACCGACTAGAGTATCTCCCCTTAATTAAGGAACCCCGCGTTGTAGTCAGAAAATTGGAGGTTCGTGAGTCCTTCACACATTGCCACGAAACTCCACCCATATGGAAGGAGCTTGTTTCGTGGATTAGTCAGGAGGAATCAGAAGCCACCAAGTGTCATACACGATCACAGGGTCCTTAAGGGAGGAATCTCTTGTTGGTAAATTGGAGGGCTAGCTACTGATTCCTCCAAACTATGCCAGGAAACAGACACCCCCAGTGTTAGTAATAGGGGATCTGTTTTGTGGTATAATTTGTAGGAATCAGTAGCCTTCCAATGTACCACCCTTCACCTTTTTTGGATGAGCTGGTTTTGAGAGGCCGCAGTAACAAGGGGCAGAGAAACCATCATCGATAGCTTCTGCTTCAGGTGTAATTGTTGGATCTGCCACATATCTGTCAGAAACACATACACAAATAAATATACATTGTTTGTGATACATTAGGTATCTCACGCTAACCACACACACACACACACACAAACAAAATTTATTTATTTCTCACCTGTGACACACACACTATCCATGTCTCTCACTCCAACCAAACACATACACACACACACAAAATTTTTCTGTCTCGCCACACACACACACTATTTGTCTCTCACACCAACCACATAATGATTGTACTGTAATACAGTACTGGTATGTCTTGTTCATTTGTACTGTAGCGAGCCGAGCACACACACGCATCTTGTTCGGCATCTGGCGGCTCCACCTGGGGACGCCACCTGCGTGCGCACTTCGCGTGGTGCGGCCGGAGGCCTTATAAGTGGCCTCTCGGCCGCACAGCGTCCACTGACTCTACTCTGCCTCCAGTCCCGACCATAGGTCAGCAAGCCCCTCTCTCCTGCTACGCTTCACTCACCACTACTGCAACTCACCAGCGGCATGGCTCCCCTGCAAGACCTACCTCGTGTGTGCTCGCCCCGCTACCACGTGCTCTTTCTCTTCTCTTACAGTGGCCTGGTCCTGGAGTGATTTCCTAGCTGTACTACACCTGCTACATACACCCGTGTACTACCAACAAACTACTGTACTGTGTACCCTGTGAGTTTGAGGACCCCATGCAACTAGTAACAGCATCTCGTGTTACAGAACCATCACCATCATATTCAATTAAGTAGAGACGAGGCTTAAAAATGGACTTTATAAACACTGGCCTGTATATAATATTATATGGTACAGTCACGTGCATTAATAAGTATACAGCTTTGGTTTCGAAGCGTTGAACAGTCCAATTCACCAACGAACTCATGCCAATGGAGATCTTATTGTGCATTTATTATATTTACTACTGAACTCACAGCAGAGTTGCCATAGTAACAGGTAGAAAGTTTGGTATCTATTTATTGTAGCAGTGTTGCCAGATCCGGCTAGGTCCCAGTATTTTGCCCCGGTCATTTCCTGTACTCTACCACGGTTATTTCCCGGTAGTTTGCCCAGGTTGGGTCCCAGTAGTTTGCTCAGGTTAGGTCCCGGTAGTCTGCTGTGGTCTAGGTTAGGTTAGGTAAGGTCAGGCTAATTCCCTCCTTCGAAAACTTGAAATAAGTTGCCAGATTCACCAGATGAATTCGATGGGTGAAGGGTCGCACTAAGAACCATTCCAGTTTTTTTTAAATAATTTTCTTGAACTAAATATAAAAGGCCAAGGTCCATTCATCTCTTCATTATATTAATCAATAGTTAAGCTAATTTCCAAAAGCATGATTTCGTACAATAAGGTGGTTTATAACAATTTTAAAGCTACATATGTAAAGTCATCCCGACAGTCATATCTGAATTATTTTCAGTGTTCATACTTTACATATCATGGAACCAACATGCCAGTCGTTGTATATCGAGTTAATGAATGTTTTGGCAGGTCACAAAACAATTGTATTAATTAGTTCACATAAAAAGATAGAAAAACTGTTTGCCGAATTGAATTACGCCGAAATTGACGACCGAGATTGGAAAGGGCCGCCGAAAGATCCACTGTGCCAGATACGAAAAATGAAACATTTATACATTTTGTAGCTTTTCAGACTATTTCGAAATTGATATTCGACTGGATACCACTGATATGTCTGAAAATTTAATTGCCAAATTTTCGTTTAGCAAACTTCGAGGGACCGAGGACTCGCATCTACCGGAATTTTGCAACACACATTTGGACACAGAATGGAAAAACCTTGATCTTCTCACCCACAATTCAATCGTCGCAGATTATCTGTAATTTTCTAATTACATATCTGGCTGTACAGTTGGAGGAGGACACTCAGGAGCCCAACACCAGTTCCTGCTCCGCCTCAACCGCCACCCACTTGAAAAAAAGAACGACTACTCCACCGACGACAACATGGACCTGGAAGACGGAGGGGAGTGGCAGACAGCAAGGAAGAGGAGAAGGATGGATAGCCAGTCACCGTTACCATCACCTGTTGTCACCGCAGAGTGGTGGATGACCGCCTCCCCTCTCCTCGACCTCTTCCCCCAATACATCTCACGCTACAGGGACCCCGACGTCTTCCAGGTTCGGGAGGTGTGAACGAGCAGAGTAACACTGTCTGCTTCAAGACATAGACTAAGTTAGTGTTATTGGTCTTGGTCTGCTTGTCCACTCTCCAAAGGGTCATCACCACCGACCTCCTGCCAACCAACCTCCACCAAGAAGGCAAAGAAGAAAAAGTAGACTCACAGACACCACAGGACAATACTTACAAGCGACACACAACACACATTTCTCCACATATACACACGACACGTACACAAACTATATCACACTATAATTTTATCGCCTTAATGACCAGTAAGAAGTCGATAGGCGTTAAACCCAAGAAACAACAACATGAATAAACCAGCAGTAGACTATAGTCACCAAACAGTCTTTCCTTCCTTACCTCTCTCTCCTTACAAAAGAAATAATAGACTGAGAAGAAAAGAGAAATAATATGACTTACTAAAGAGAATCTGACTATTGAGAAAATCAAGGAAAAGAATAGACTGATTGTAGCTGCCTCGCTACACATGTCTTTGAAATTTACATGATAGATTGAAATGAAAAAAATATATATATAAAAGTTACGAAAGATACAAATTTCCATCCAAACTTTCTTAGAAAGTGCACCGGTATTTAATTAAAGGGTGCTAAAATGGCTTATAAGTAGCTTAGAAGGATTGTAAACGGGAAAATAATTCAAGAAGACTAAATCTAACACATACATTTGTTGTGTATGAAAATCTTACCTTTGACATTGTTTACACTCAAAATTCTTGATATATTCCCAAGTATCACAACCTTGTGAATTAGAGACATCTCGTTTCCTCCTTCCCAGACTGAAAATATATAAAATTAGAGATAATAAAGTCCTGCCTTCGGCCACTTTTCCGTGGAGTGTGCTGCCATCCTGCCACTGTTTGGTGGTGCAATGCTGTGAGGCGTGAGCGTCAACACACGACACATGGGCTACTTTTTCATGGCAGCCACAGATATCATAGGTGTGCATGAGGTAGTGTATACTATCGCATGCTTCCTTTAAAAAATAGAAGTTATAGAGGGGTGGGCGTTTCTCCACTTCACATGTCAATATATTACAGTCATTAACATTTGCCGTAGCCCTTGTGGCTCACTATAACCAGCTGGGTCCATTCCCAACACGACCGTCAACAATGCCACATTATCCACCACAGTGGTGCCATTGCCAACAACAAGTGGCTTGTGGCCAGCCATCATGGAGTGGCGGGTAAAATGGATCCGGTCACCAATTTTTTCTGGCTGCCAGGAAGAAATGGCTCTTGTGAGTGTTTCCACTGAATGACATGTGTGCCAGCAGAAAAAAAAAAGATGCGTTTCTCATGTAGAACGCACAAGATCCATCATTTTATGCCGCCAATAATTAATTTATAAGTCAGTTTTGTCTGTGAAAGATTTGAGCAAAAACATCTATTCTTACCCCATTAACGGTAGTTTTGACCACAATGTCTTCATTTTGGCTGTCGTCAGACCACCTTTCTTGAATATCTGGGACAGTCAGTGGCTGGAAGTGATGAACGAGGAGAGAGTATTCTTGAATCAGTCATTAAGGATGCATAAGATTTTTACCCTACATTTAAGGGAACAGTATAATAGTAGTACATTAGAACGCCATGATTCCTCTAAAGTTTAAACTGTCTAAAGTATGCCAGGAAGCAGGACCACAGAATTGTTTTGAAGAATCAGTTTCTCCAGATTTACCACCAACATTATAGCCTACTCATCTCTTAATTAATATAGAGCAGCATGCAGGTATAGCAATCACATAGTACACTCGTGTTACATAATTTCTGACATTACACCAAATCATGGCCAGACGCAGGCCGTACTTTTAATTCATATATTTAAGTATAGATCTGGAAATGTATAAAATTTGCCGTATATATTGACTAGTAAAGTAGTTACATATATTTTTTTTTATAATATGAAATTCAGGTATGGATGAAAGAGGACGTGGAACTCGTCGACCTCCGGGTCAGAAATTATGTATCACGAGTGTACAGTACAGTCGGCGGCAAAAGTCCTGTCGCCTCGCCTACTTCACCGAGACAAGCAGTGTTCATGGACTCGAGAAATATGCACGTTTTCTACACCTAATAATCTCGAGTCTATGAACATCGCCTGCCTCAGTGAAGCAAGTGAGGCGACAGGACTTTTGCCGCCGACTGTACATACATTATAAAATTATGTATTCATCTCATGTACAGTCTGTTACAGTTCCGACTGGGCCACCCAGTATCGAGAAATCGTAGATGTGGCAGCAGTGTGTGTGTGCTCGAAAATTATACGGATCGTCAACACTCTCCCTCTGTAGTGAACATGATTCTGCCTCAAAGTTCATTCCATAGATGGCGCTGTGTAGTTGTGGAAGGAATGTGGACTGCAGGGTTGCAGTTTCGGGAAACATCTATGGCATTATTATTAATTTATTATTATTCTATGCTCGTGCCAATGAGTCATGAGCTCTCAGGCAGAGTGGTTGAGGAATGCTATTATGGAAATTTAACAACTACATTACACAATGAGTAGGTGAAGCTAAGGTAAAGTTGTTCGTAGCCTGAACAGTGAATATTTCTTCTTAATGGATTTCATGTTTAGCATGCAACATTGCATTGTTTTCTTGTTTTTCTACCAACTCGAGCAGATCGAGCAGATAGGTTGTTTGCTTTGGCCATCATATTTTGGTAAGCATTATTTGATGTTCACCTCTGATTTTGTATTTTATTTGTAAGTCACGTTACAATGTATTACATGCATAGTAAAATTCCTTCATTACTAAATACTCCTTCTCACTCTCTCTCTTTCTCTCTCACGTTAAAGTGTACTGTAATCTCTCTCTCTCTCTCTCTCTCTCTCTCTCTCTCTCTCTCTCTCTCTCTCTCTCAAATGAACACTACCTTATTTTATCCAGTCTATTTAGATATGAAATCGTATGGAGATTTAGGACCAATTCCACAGTTGTTCGTTGTAGTTTGTTAGCACCCAAACGAAAGAATCTAAACTGTGTAAATGACTTTTGACTGATTTATTGGATTAATCTGATGAGTAAAGTTTACAGATATTGTAATAATACTAGTGCTTGATAGTTTTGGTGAATAGGTATACTCAGCTTTTGGGAAATAACGAAGGCTTACGAGTGTGTTGGGGAGGAATCTGACAAACAAAATGACTATGTGGGACCGGCCCTGACTCCTTGACATTCTACGTTAAGCAAATAAGTGTCGAAATATGTGATCTTTTTGCCAATGATAGATTCTTCTTCACCTCCTTCTAACTTCTTCACTTTTCTTATCCTGTTCTTTCTTCACTTTTCTCTCATCTCCACCTCTTCTCCCTTTCTCCTTTAGACCCCGTAGGGGGGTATTGCCGGTAGTGATATCGGCAATACTTTAAGGGTTTTGGCGCCCCTTCGGCCCCAGCCAATCTCTTTCAGTTATTCAACTGTCTCTTTTCTTTCTATTTCCTTCCTGCTTGCTGTCCCACCTCTTCTATCACCTTCTTCTGGTGCTATATGATCTCGATGTTGCAGCGCCAAAAATCAATCAATCAATCAATCAATTTGCCAATGATAATCAACTGGCATTGATTGCTATATTAACTGGGTTATGTTTATTTAGAAGCCACACCTGAATGGGGAAGAGGGATCACTCCTAGCGACCAAACGTGTGTTTAACCTCCTAATAGATTACCCCTATTTTTGATAATTAACCTTTTGTAGTGAAACATAGTGTGTGCATAACAGTAGGTGTTTTACCAAATTTGCACATCATTCACATAATGATTGATTTATTCCAGAGATAACGGTGTGTGGCTGTGGGGAAGAGAAGGGCGAAGTTTCGGAAAGTAGGTGGGCAAGGTGAAGTTCACTGGAAGGCACCGGTTGAGCACACGGATACGTAGGGTCATTACTTTAACTAGGAATGTAGTTTGCCAGTCAGTATTTGATGAGCGTTTCAGAGTAACGACTCCTTATAATGATAAAATCCTAAAGATTTTTATTACTTTGTTTATTGTATCACCCGTTACCATAAATCCTACGAATTATGAAATTACTCCGAAACTATCCCTCTCGCATATTCTGTGTATCTTTTTCTCGAGTCATCAAGTAATGAATGGATAACGTTAGCTACACAAATTAAAGAAGAATGTGTCTAAATTGACATTACCAATATCATGCTGTATGTGTAATAATCCTAAAGAAAATTAGCACCTAGTAAAAGTCAGACAGAACAAGTGATTTACTTGCATTATAAAGAAATATGAAATATTCGCGTCCGTGCCCGAGATCACATCTTAAAACACGCTGCACACTCAGAGGGACCCCTATTCGGAGGCATATTTTTCAAGTCTGACCTGGTCAATGCAATCCGTTCAGTTAGGTTAGATTAAGTATGGTTGGGTTGAAATGTAGTCAAGTAGGTAAAATGAGCTGGGAAAGACCATGAGACTATTTAAAAAATTTCCTATGGTTACTTTTATTCCTAAATGTTAGGAGCAATTTTCCTTCATTTCGTCCCAGCACTTCTTGCTCTCCAGCCAAATTCGAGAAATATATGCTAACCAGCTGTAAAATCGGCGGTTTAACCCTCGTTGGCCGGGGGAAAGATAAAACTCTGGTTATTCTCTACTTTCGTCATCTTTACAGGTTCATAATTTCAATAGACAGGAACACTCTATAAATGTAAATAGGCAAAGTAGGAGTTATACAATCCTTGACAACCCAACAACATTTATTTAAACAAAATATTTTTTATTTACATTGACAATTAATATCCAGTCTAGCCACCTTCCTTCTCTATGACGGTACGCAGTCTATCGGGCACAGAGGCCACAATGCGTCGAATTTGTTAGGTTTGTTGCGGAACATCTCCCACTGAGCTTGGGTATGAGCCATTAGTGCCTCCGGTCTCCGCTCCACCATCTCTGGCTCCCAGCAGTTGATCATATTAGCCCACACGTTCTCTATGGGGTTCCAACGAAGTTCACCTTGCCCACCTAGGCTACTTTCTGAGACTTCGCCCTTCTCTTCTCCACAGCCACACACCGTTATCTCTGGAATAAATCCATCATTATGTGAACGGTGTGCAAATTTGGTAGATCACCTACTACTATGCACACATTAATGTATCTATTAGCAAAACTTGGGGTAATCTATTAGTAGGTTAAACACACGTTTGGTCGTTAGGAGTGATCCCTCTTCCCCGTTCACCTGTGAGTTCAAAACAAACATAACCCAGTTAACAATCAATGCGAGTTGATTATCACTGGCAAAACGATCGCTTATTTCGACAATACTAAATTGTTTATTAACGTAGAATGTCAGGGAGCCAGGACTGATTCCACAGTCATTTTGTCAGAGTCCTCCCCAAACACACTTGTAAGGCTTCGTTATTTCCCAAAAGCTGATTATTCCTATTCACCAAAACTATCAATTGAGCATTTGTATTATTACAATAGCTGTATACTTTACTCATCAGATGCTTCCAATAAATCAGACATAAGTCATTTACACAGTTTAGTTTCTTTCGTTTGGGCGCTAACAAATCACAACGAACAACTGTGGAATTGGTCCTCACTCTCTGTTCGATGTCATTAGAATAGAGATAGGATAAGATAAGATGGTGTTTATTTCAGAGAGAGAGAGAGAGAGAGAGAGAGAGAATTACAGTTGACTTTAAAATTTGTATTACGAGAGAGAGAAAGTATTTAGCAATGCAGGAATTTTACTATGCATGTAATACATTGTAACCTTACAAATATAATACGAAATCAAAAGTTATCTCAAATTATGCTTACCAAAATATGATGGCCAAAGAAAACAACCTATCTGCCCGATCCTAGTTGGTAGAAAAACAAGATAACAATCGTGGCAACGAGACATGAGCTCTGTCAGAACGGCTGAGCAATGTTGCATGCCAAACATGATAACCATTAAGAAGAAATATTCACTGTTCAGGCTACGAACAACTTTACCTTAGCTTCACCTACTCATTGTGTAATATAGGTTCTAAATTTCCATATCAGCATTCCTCAACCACTCTGCCCGAGAGCTCATGACTCATTGGCACGAGCATAGATGTTTCCCGAAACTGCAACCCTGCAGTCCACATTCCTTCCACAACTACAAAGCGCCATCTATGGAATGAACTTTGAGGCAGAGTCATGTTCACTACAGAGGGAGAGTGTTGACGATCCGTATAATTTTCGAGCACACACACACTGCTGCCACATCTACGATTTCTCGATACTGGGTGGCCCAGTCGGAACTGTAACAGACTGTACATTTGCCTCCACTGGTAACGAGCACAGAGTACAGTGGGTTTAGCGAAATATGACACCACGCATTTTGTTCGTTTACACATAATAAGAGAAAATGGATGTACACTCGCAATCCAAAATTTGTATCCACGATTTGTTGAAGTATCGAATCATTTGACATACTAGTGAACCAATTACAACGCTTATCCTGTTTCATTTTTGCTTGAGCTCGCTTAATACTCGATCAGGGTATTCGAAGCAAGCATGGATACATATTTTTGGATTGCGAGTGTACAGCTTTTGGTGAGATTTTCCATTTATTTACTATAATTATACGAGTAAACAAACACAGCGGTGCCGCCACATTTCGTCAAACCCATGCACCGGACTCTGTGTGTTTGTGTGTGCTCGTTATTAGTGGAAGCAACTGTAAAGCGGCCAGCATAAATTCGCGTCCATCTCATGTAGGCTATTTGATAATGCTAATATGACCTGATTGTTGCATTCTGAACCAGTTTCTATCCTAACAACATGCGTAATTTACCACATGTGAAGTATATCTGTCATCTCTGCATTCAAATTGTGTTACAATATATCAATATAGCTCATATATACGTAGGTGGAAATGAAGCGAACTTATGCTGGCGACTGTACATACGTGAAAGTGAGTCCCGTACGCCCCGGGGCGTACGTGGTTACTACAGTGAACAAGTATGACTGATGATATACATAGGCTACTGTAGTAGTAGTATTGATCGACCGCCACACAACACGCATTTCTGTAACACAGAAAGGGAATATATTATAGCCTATACAGTCGGCAGCATAAGTTTGTTTCATTTCCACCTGCGAAAGTATGAACGTAGTGATGTTGTAACACTATTTAAATGCAGAGATGACAGCCATTCTTTTCACATAGCAAATTACATCTGTTGTTCGAAAGAAAAACTGGTTCAGAATGCAACTATATCTGGTCATATTAGCATCAATTAAATACATGGGATGGACGCGTATTTATGCAGCCGGCTGTACAGTCACGAACACGAATAAGTACAAGTCGGCGGCATAAGTCCTGTCGCCACACTTGCTTCACCGAGACAGGCAGTGTTCATGGACTCGAGAAATACGCACGTTTTCTACACCTAATAAACTCGAGTCTATGAACATCGCGTGCCTCAGTGAAGCAAGCGAGGCTACAGGACTTTTGCCGCCGACTGTACCTGACTATCAGAAGAAACAACGGGCCACCATTATTTTTGTTCAACTAGTCTTGTTTCCTGGCATACTTTGGAGGAACTTAATCTTCCAAAAGTGTATTATTATTACCCTAAGGTCAAGATTAGTGTCACTCGAAAGGAAGTTATTGATTGTAGCTAAATTATTACTGAGAGAGAGAGAGAGAGAGAGAGAGAGAGAGAGAGAGAGAGAGAGAGAGAGAGATCCCGTAACTAAGTGAGAATAAACAGTGTGGAATCATTCAGTTTTTTTAATATATCCTGACACTTCTATTTCCTTCGTGTTTACTGTCCCTCCTCTCTACATATCACCTTCTCCCACGTCTTAAATACTGAGCAAGATGAGAATTAAAACAGTGGGAATCATTCAGTATTTTATATATCCTCACTCTTCTATTTCCTCGTGTTTGTTGTCCCTCCTCTTTATATATATCACCTCCCTCTTCAATCTTCTTTTATCCTCAATCAAATAAAATCCTATTGTGACAAACAGCCTGAGATGGCAAAGGAGATAATATTGAAAGACGTAACACGTGCTCGGAAAATTAGTGAAGACAATATAATATTATACAGTACGTGACATAGAGAAACACACAACTATAGTATGGAATCTGTTCAAGTGCAGAGAAACTATCAGAGGCAGTGTTTTTTCCCCTTTATCTGCTCGGAACTGTACACTTGTCTGTCTCACTATATGGCGATTTATAGTGGCTTTTCTACGGCCGATGATTAGGGGTAAAGACTATCTCGAATTATGTTTCATTTAACTCATGTATAAAGTTTCATTGTGCGTTTTAATTGTTCACATAATATTATTCAGCGCGAAAAAAATCCCAATATAATAATAATAATGCTCTTTGAATGAATGTACTGTATATGAAAACAACAAGTTTAGTGAACGAAGGAATAGAGTTAAAGTGATCTTTATACAGTCACGGATACAGATAAAGAAACCAAACGTACATTATACTTGGTACTGCTACTCGTATTCCACTAAATAATCCATACTTGACGTCACAACTGCGTAGCACCTGCTGGGTAAAGCTAAGAGATAGTCGGATCCATGTCACCACCTTAACACCTACGAGACAACTGACTCACTGACCTTCAGATTTTGTGCCTTGTCTTCCCTTCCCTTGTCGTGAGCTGCACATGCGCCGTGTCCTTATCAATATTGCAATTCCAAGAAGAAATTTACGGAGAAGTGTTCACGCTGTAATTATGTTCATGGAATGTAGGCTATAATAGTCATCAAACAGTCTTTCCTTCCTTACCTCTCTCCTTACAAAGAAATAATAGACTGAGAAGAAAAGAGAAATATTATGACTTACTAAAGAGAATCTGACTATTGAGAGAATCAAGGAAAAGAACTGACTGACCGTAGCTGCCTTGCTCCAGTAGCCTAACAGTATCCAGCAGGTCAGCTTTGAATAGCCTTATGGAATGTTAAACGATGTCCAACAAGTATGAGATAAGCTTTGATTGCACAGTTCACTGGTATGTCAAATGATTCGAAACTTCAACAAGACCCTGGATACAAATTTTGGATTGCGAATGTAAAGTCGGTAGCATAAGTTCGCTGCATTTCCACCTACGAAAGTATGAGCCTATTGATGTACTAACACTATTGAAATGCAGAGATGATAGACACTTCTCATTTAGTAAATTATATATGTTGTTAGAATAGAAACTGGTTCAGAATGTATAACTTTATCTGGTCAAATTTTTAGCATTAAGAAGTACCTATATAGTAGTTAGGCCTACATGAGGGATGTTATCCACCTCTACATCCACCCTTTCTAATCCTCACTTTATACATCATATAATTGTTCATATCAATCAACTTTGGTCCGTTCTGCATGTCTGATCCGGATGTATTCACGTGACCTTGACCTCTAACTAAGATCAGGGTCAGTTGGAACACGCATGAGGGAATCAAGGCAAATTAGGGAGAGACAGTACGAAACTTGTACGAGTCGGCTAATATTGAAAGGGATGAGAAAGGTGGGGTTGATAAACATGTTTTCATAGTGCCTTTCTAGTCTAGGGTAACTTTTTCATTTATAGGTTAGTGTACTTAAATTCCTAACACCAAATTTTTCTTGCAATATTATTTGGTTATTATTTGAATCAGTCAGCAGAAGAATGAATACAGTATGTGCAGAATAGATACCCCTTGTAACCAATGCTCTGTGTACGACTTCCTGAGGCCGACTGTACGTATACATGGCAGAAAGTAGTATTGTACTTGAATTAAACACTCCTTCATCAAACATTCCTACACGCGAGCTTCTTTAGAACTGCACAAATTCATGCCTGGAGTATATACTGGGAAAATAACCCCACTTTATTGACCCATCCCTGACTGGTAAATATTGAAAGAATTACCGTTATTGCGTACGGTTTTCTACCTTCATTACCCACTTATTTAGACAATTCTAAGACTTTTTTCTTCTATGACATTTCTCCACGAATGCCCCATTTCCAAGATAGGTCATATTCAAATGGGGCATTTTGAAATTAGCCTGACCTTACCTAACCTAACCTAGACAGTATCAGACTACCGGGACCTAACCTGGGCAAATTACCGGGACCTAACCTGGGCAAACTACCGGGAAATAACCGTGGTAAAGTACAGGAAATGACCGGGGTAAAATACCTAGCCGGATCTGGAAACACTGCTACAAAACGGTAATTCTTTCAATAAATACTCGCATGCACTTCGTGTTGGTGAATTGGAGGATTACTGCTTTTAAACTATGCCAGGAAACAGTTGCTCTAGATTTACCAACACTGTACTTCCCCCTTAACTTCTATACTGATTCCTTGCTCAAGCACTTTCAAATGGCCAGAAATAAGAAATGACTACCCACTAAAAAAATTATCAAATATTTGTGAGTAACGCGGACTAGTTGTTGTTGTTGTTGAGGTTCCTCAAGCTGTCGCCGAACAGCCCCGAGCTCTTGAGGAAGGCTGTTATGGCTTGAAGTTGCCTTGAACCGGGCATTCCCACAATGCCCTCAGTGAGTGTATCTTGTGTGCGCGGACTAGTTGTACCAAATGACTGTTTAGTTGGGTGAAACAGTCCGGCGAAATGCCCCATGTGATAGCCTACGCCCTACGCGATTAACATATTACTAGAATACACTCGCCATCCACAATCCCTAGCCCAGCTGAACAAAAACAGTCGGTTTCTGGACAACAAAAGCATTATGAGGCCACACACGTTATTTCGAACCAATGGAGACATACTAAACTTTGGGTGGGCTGTCTTCTAGAAATCGCCTGCTCCAGCTGCCAGCCTGCAGATTTCGGGTCGACTCAGTAGATGGTGAGTGTACAATTTTCCACTCCATTAATCCTTCCTTTCTAAGTTCAACAGACACCATGCCAAACCCTCTCGCCAGCACTGTATGAATATACAGTGTGTGCATACCATGTTTATATTATATATGTGTGTGTACAGGTTGGAGGACAGAGGAGTCCACACACAGCCATGGCTCAGTCAACACCTCTACCTGACAACACTACCAACACCACTTCCTCTGCCACCTGTCTAGCTGGCAGGGTGAAGTGGTTAAACTTCCTAAAGGGCTATGGTTTAATGACCGCCGACAGCATTGAATACTTGGTCCACAGTAGGGGTATCCTTCTCTCTGCTGCCACCACTTCACCACCATCACTGAGGGACGGAGAAGAGGTGTCCTTCACTGTGGAGGAAAGGCGTGGAGGCTACCAACGTAGCCGGGCTTGATGGTGGTAAAGTCCTTGGCTCACTCCATGCCCGTGGAAGGAGGACGGCTGACGCAAGGCCGTCTCAATGTACAGGCCGCAGTGTGGGCCAAATCAGCTGATCGTGACGTCACAGGTGGCGGCATAACACACCGCGGCGGGACGCATATTCCCCAAGTTTGACGGGGTATATGCCATAGTAGAGACCCTATATAAGAGAGATTGGAGCCTTTAGTCAGTTAATTACACCTGGCTAGGCTGGCTCAGGGGAAAGATCAAGTGTTGCCATCAGTGTGGGTTAAGAAATGTATGAATAACTATTCTACCAAATATATCATCATAAACTGACATCCTCATGTACTGTATACATGTAGTGAAAATTTTGTTTGTTTAATAATTTATCAACATTCATGCATGTGAAATTAGCTTGCTAATTTAAAAAAAAAATGTATAATTGGCTCTCTCTCTCTCTCTCTCTCTCTCTCTCTCTCATATGAAAAGTTTCCCTATACAGCTGTACATTGCCTGCTGAAAATTTCAAATAATTATATGTAATTAGGTTGCAAACAAACAATATTCCCTTGACCTAGAACAAACCTTTGATCGCTTCCCCCCTCATGCGAAAGAGAGAGAAGAGAAGTGAAGAGAAGAGAGAGAGAATATAGGACGAGATGAGAGAAAATAGAAAGATAGATAGATAGATATATTATAAAAGAGAGGATAGAGCATTACTACTATGGTACATAAGTACCGTACTAAAATGAACGTAGGATATAGCCCCTCATGAGAGAGAGAATGTCTTATAAAAAGGAAGGAAGAAAGAATAGAGTAGTAGGCCTACTGGTCTATTTGTTATAGTTCTGAGGTCAGGTCTTTTCGATTTGGTGACAGAATTTCTCCATCAAACCTTCACAATTAATGTAGTTTTGTGTACTGATTACAGATACCAATATACCATTCATTTTCTGAAGAAATCAAGGAATTAAGTAACTGAAAAAAGGCTAGGTTAGGATTCTTTTCGATTTGGTGATAGCAACATTTTCCTATGAAACTTTCAAAATTAATATAGCTTTGTGTGCTGATTACAGATAAAGGATGATGTGCTTTAGGCCTAGGCCAACTAGTTTAGTGTATGGCTGCTGGTACGGTAAATTGACAATCTTTCATTTTCAGGTGCCATGCTGCTGCTGCAGATTATGTAGGCTACATTCCAATTGAGTAATTAATGATGAAGGGTGGTATAGAGCAGAGTAGAGACCCTATATTTTATATAGGGTCTGTAGAGCAGAGAAGGCCATCGAGTTATTAGCGCGAGCGCGACGAGTCTCGTCTTTTCCTATGACTATTGGTGTGACGTCACAACATTCACACTGCGGCCTGTAGTACTGACATTGAGACGTCCTTGGCTGACGCCTTACCACCGCAGCAACGGCAGCAGCAGGCAGATGTCGTCACTGTTTGCACCAAGACTGCTGTTGCCTTAGCTGCAGAAGGGCTAGGTCCTCTTTCCGACCTCCTCCAAGACATCTTCGGGAGAAATAGCTTGCCACCAATCGCCATTTCTCCTGATTTACAACCACCCACCACCACTATACCACCACCACCAGTCACCACCAAGAAGCAAGGCAGCAAGAAGGCACGAGGGAGGAGCAGAGTAGACGCGCCACCATCCCTGCCTCCGGCCCACCCTCGTCGCCGGACGACGCCGGTTAATGCTGCCTCGCACACTCAACCTGGCGAACAGCGGGAGGGCGCCACCACCATCGCCACCGCCATTGCTGCCACCACCACCACCGTCACTGTCATAACCACCACCGTCACTGCCATAACCACCACCATCACCACTGTCTGCGCCACCACAGGAGATGGAGACGGAGGAAGAGGAAGACGACGGTGAAAGCACCACCACCACCGGCAGTGAGACG
Organism: Petrolisthes cinctipes; assembly: GCA_033782935.1. Classification (NCBI taxonomy): domain Eukaryota; kingdom Metazoa; phylum Arthropoda; class Malacostraca; order Decapoda; family Porcellanidae; genus Petrolisthes; species Petrolisthes cinctipes. Next base: position 47,678 of record JAWQEG010001460.1, read on the forward strand.
GAACTGGAGGACCGGGGTTAACGCTGAAGGGGGAAGAGAAAGAGGAGGGGGAGTCAGGGACAGCAGTCAGACATCGGAGCCGCCGCAGTTTGTTGAAGTGCGGTGGTGGCTGTCCGCCTCGCCCCGCCTCGATCTCCTCCAGAAAAACATCAAGTTTCACCGGGACCCCGATGTCTTCCAGTTTCCGAAGGAATGGAGGCAGTTTGAGCCTACAATAAGGAAAACACCATTCGCCGCCTCCAAAACAACAACATCATCATCAACAACTAAGAAAGTTCACTACCAACAATGATGAAACAACTACTACTACTCCTACTACTATTGAAGATCTTGTTAAATGCTTACTGCCTTAAACCCCATAAGGGGTGATAGGCAAAAAAATTAAATGGAAAAGAAATCGAGGACAGGAATTGACTGAGGCACCTGACTCCTGAGGCCCGAGTCACCAAGAGGAATCCAATCCTGTGACCACGGTGATGGGGTCATGGAGAGGGCAATTTGCAAAGTTTTCCTTCACCGTCTGGACCATCAGTCGTACCACCACCTCAGTCACAGTATTCTTCACCACTGTCAGGATCTCATTATACAGCAGCAGGGCTCTGGTGGATTAGTCACGCCCGCCCTCAGTTGTGGGTAAATAGAAATATGCAATACTAACTTAGCCTCTATATATTACTAACCATCTTATACAGTGTACAATACATATGAATAATAAAAAAAAATAGATTAGGTTAAAATAGTATGATTGTGTTTAGCAAATTATGATTCGCTATGTGTGCTAACTTTATGGCAATTGGCAACACTGACTGACTCTCAATTGGCAACACCTATTTATCCCAATTGGCAACACTGAAACATCCCAGTCTGGCAGTATATCTCGTGTTGTTTGTGTGACATCCCAAAAACTCGTCCAAAATGGTATAAATAGCTAAAAATAACCAATATATATGTGTGTTTTTTTTATAAGGATATATGTGGTGGAAGTACTGATATAATTGCTAAAAGTACTGATATAATTACGTATTGTGTATTAATTAATATTGGTGTGTGTGTGAAAATGTGTTTGTGTTTATGTGTGTATTTGATAGGAAAAGTGTATTGTGATATAATTACGTATTGTGTATTAGTATTGGTTTGCTTGTTTATTTCTCATAGGTTGTGAATATAGGCCTGATAATTGTATCCATTAGCATCGTATGTTGTTGTTGCGCCACATGTTCTAATACATTACGTTTATTACTCCACATGTTCCTATGTATTACCTTATATCTAGGTAAATATTGAATGAATTACCGTTATTGTGTACGTTTTTTCTACCTTCATTACCCATTTATTGGTATTATTACAGAATAACTGGGTTTTTGGCTAGGATCGCACAGTGTTACCAAATCCGGCTAGGTCTCGGAAATTTGCCCCAGTCACTTTATGACAGTTATATCCCGGTAGTTTGACCAGGTTAGGTCTCGGTAGTTTGCCCAGATTAGGTCCCGGTAGTCTGCTGTGGTCTGGTTAGGTTAGGTCAGGTAAGGTCAGACTAATTTCCAAATTATGTTTGTTAAACAGGGCATATTTCGAAAACGGGGCATCTCCGAGAGAAACACCATAGATGAAAAGTGTGTTAGAATGGTCCAAAATAGTGGGTAATGATACTAAAATATACAATATAGTAAACCCAGTACTTCTGTAAATTTACCCACTTATTTAGAACATTCTAAGGCCCTTCAGTATTTATTGAAGGAATTACCGTTTTGTAACAGTGTTGCCAGATCCGGCTAGGTCCCAGTATTTTGCCCTGGTCATTTCCTGGACTTTACCAAGGTTATTTCCCGGTAGTTTGCCCAGGTTATGTCCCGGTAGTTTGATGCGGTCTAGGTTAGGTTAGGTATGGTCAGGCTAATTTCAAAATGGGTATTTATTGAAAGAATTACCATTTTGTAGCAGTGTTGCCAGATCCAGCTAGGCCCCAGGATTTTGCCCCGGTAATTTCCTGTACTTTACCACGGTTATTTCCCAGTAGTTTGCCCAGGTTAGGTCCCGGTAGTTTGCCCAAGTTAGGTCCCGGTAGTCTGCTGTGGTCTAGGTTAGGTTAGGTAAGGTCATGCTAATTTCATAATGCCCCATTTGAATATGACCTATCTTGGAAATGGGGCATTTGCGGAGGAAATGCCATAGAAGAAAATAGTCTTAGAATGGTCTAAATAAGTGGGTAATGAAGGTAGAAAAAACGTACACAATACCGGTAATTATATCAATATTTACCTCAAAATGCCCCATTTGAATATGCCCTATCTTGGAAATGGGGCATTTGCGGAGGAAATACCATAGAAGTTAATAGTCTTAGAATGGTCTAAATAAGTGGGTCATGAAGGTAGAAAAAACATACGCAATAACGTAATTCTTTCAATGTGTACCCTATTTTCGTCTATGGCATTTCCTCCGCAAATGCCCCATTTCTAAGATAGGTCATATTCAAATGGGACATTTTGAAATTAGCCTGACCGGTAATTATTGAAAGAATTACCGTTATTGCGTATGGTTTTTCTACCTTCATTACCCACTTATTTAGACCATTCTAAGACTATTTTCTTCTATGGCATTTCCTCTGCAAATTTGAAATTAGCCTAATTTTACCTGACCTTACCTAACCTAACCTAGACCTAACCTAGACCACAGCAGACTACTGGGACCTAACCTGGGCAATCTACCGGGAAATAATCATGGTAAAGTACCGTACCAGGCACACAAACACTTGCTGCAGCCTCCACAAACCCACACCATCCACTACACTACATGGCACAACACCCACACATGTCAAGGAACATCAAAACAACACCCAGTATACAATACCATACACAAATACTATCATCTCTTACACCCTGCCCACCCCAAACCAATCTCCAGAAACATATCCATACTCAAATCACTATTCAGTCCATCCAAAAACTCAAAAACAACACCCAGCTGCATGCACAACCTCCTGACATCCACCCATCTGAATCCTCCCTTCCCCGTGAGGACAGAGTCCACCTGGCCAGGCTGCGGTGTGGCCACCACCCGGCCCTTCTGTTTATTGTAATTTCATGACGTAGCTAATATTTCTTTGTATTTTTTGATGCTACGGACCATTTGTAAATACCGGTAATTATTTAGAAAAGGAAAATATAAAAAGTTTATTGTTGTCCTTTGATTTATGTGTTCTTTTGTTACTGTCTTTATTTCTTTTCTGTTTTGATGTTTTGGACCATTTAAAGATACTGGTAATTTTTTAGATGAGGTCCTCGTCACCATATGTAAATTAATACTAACAGCAGGCTTTCCACCAGAAAGTTTTACCGAGGGATTATAGAAGCCTGGATAAATACTTAGTATTCAACTGTCCCTCCTATCTTTCTATTTCCTTCCTGCTTGCTGTATCATCTCTCTATCACCTTCTCCTGACTCTATATGATCTCGCTGTTGCGGCACATAATATCAATCAGTCAAATATTTAGTAGTCTTCAATGGGGGACTGAGTGTAAAATGTAGTGATGGATGCAAGTATTTATTCTTTGTGTATCGAGCGTCTACAGTACTATAACTTCCTTACCGGTATGATGAAATTAAAACTTTTTGGCTAAAGTTCAAATTTGGATCTAATACAAAACTCAATTGCAAGGCATATTGGTATAAGATTATAACCAGTTTCTTTGGGTTTATGTTTATAGCTAATACAACACTCAAACTATAAGGGGATAGTATACTGTACGTTTGGTACATTGGAGTGCTGTAATTCCTTAAAAATATGCCAGGAAACAGGACCAGGTGAACAAAAATAGTGGTGTCCTTGTTGCTTGGAATAGTTTGGAGGAATTAGTTGCTCCAGATTTACCAACACTTTTTCCCCCTCAGGGTATATTGGTGTAAGATTTTAACCCGTTTCTTTGTTTTATGTCCACAGAAGCCTATTATGCTTCAAGGACATGAGCGGTCCATAACACAGATCAAGTTTAACAGAGAGGGTGATTTGTTGTTCTCTGCTTCAAAAGATGTCAAGCCCAATGTATGGTATTCCATCAATGGGGAACGTCTGGGCAGTTATGATGGACATTCTGGTACCATCTGGTCCATTGATGTTAAGTGGGACTCATCACTTTTCCTCAGTGGTTCTGCAGATCAGACAATGAGGTGAGTTAAATTTTGGTTCCGTACTACCGGTACTACTGTTGTAAGTAGTAGCAGTAGTAAAGGTGTCGGCAGCACAAGTTCGCTTCATTTTATTTCCACGTACTTAAGTATGAGCCTAGTGATGTTGTAACAGTATTTAAATGCAAAAATGACAGGCATGCTTCTCATATAGTAAATTACATTTGTTAACATTATTTAAGTTTATGGGATGGATGCATATTTATGCTGCTGGTTGTTCATTGGGATTTCCTTTGCAATCTTGGTCATCAAACTGCCCGTCTCTAATTTTGGACTAATTGTTCTGCACATTAGCTTATATTGAGGGTGAATTTTGCCTGTAAAGTTATGCATTTAAGGCCTACAGAACAGTACTTTCCTTGGAGTATTAATTATCCTGAAAATTTGCCAAGAATGAAACTGGTACTCCTTGATATTACTACCATACACAATTGCCAATATAAGTGGGGTTGTATGAAAGCTTGATGGTCTTCCTGAGCCCCAATCAGAAATATTCCTAGTCTGGGATTGGCCTTGGTGTTGTATAGAATGACCAGAGTGGAGGTAAAAAGCATACAATTATCTATCTCAATTATTTAAATTAATTATTTTGGTAAGTTGACACAAGTGTAGTGGAAGATTAGAAAAACACATGTTACTGCAGCTCTCTTTAACTCTCAGGATCTGGGATGTTGAGACTGGGAACTGCGTATCTGACTTAGAGATGAAAACTTCTGTGCGAGGTGTTAACTTCTCTTACTCGGGAACCATGGTTGCCTACACTACAGACAAGATGATGGGCCACCATTCTGAACTGAATATCATCGATGTCCGTGAGCCAAATAATGTTGATGGTAGGTTGGAATATTATCCATTTTTCATATTCAGTACTCTATCTTGATGTACAGTGCTGGACAATATTTCATACATAGCCTTATTATGTATTTTCATATTAGATTTTCCATCTTTGTGAGGCTGAAAGTTTCTGACTTTTTTATCACTCTGAGGACACAAGCTTGGAGATGGCCATTGATCAGTCATTTTGTTGAGGTTACTTTTAATGTTAAGCATAGTTACTGGCATTATCGTCTATTAACTCTATGACACTATGCTTAATCTCGAGAAGAACCCTACCCAGGGATGGAACCTGGATTACAAAACCAATCGAGTAATTTGTATCATTGATATTTATAGTCATTACTTATCTCCCCTCCAGGCACAGCCATACCCATACCAACTCATATTCAGTTAAAGATACATTGCATACCAGTATAGATGTTGCCCTGCCTGAAAAATTGGGTGGTTCACTTTGCTAGCATTCACGGCAAAAAACTATTGTATCGAATGTGGGAGCCTTTTTCGTTCATATGAGATGTGAAATACAAGATGCCATTTGCATGTCATTTCATTGTGGAAGTGCATTTTTAGTACATAAGAATTGTGGATAGAGAGTGTCATCTTGTATTTTGTTTTGCACCATCTGCATTCTTACTTCTTCACAAATGCTGGAAATTATTCATTTTTAACTATGTATAGTCTGGTTGGTTAGATTAGGTTCAAGTAAAGAAGTATATAGAGGATAGAAAATCTAATCCCACATCCATATATAGGGAGTTATGTAAAAATCAATTACCACTAGATAAGCACTAATCAACCAAAATCTTATTAAAATTCTCAGTTGTACTTGTGGCCATATTAATATGAGTGCTTCCCCAGCAGCCAACAACATAGCCTCTGCCATGTTTTTTATTACTCTTTTCAGTTGTCTTGACCATTCACTTGGGCAATCATTTTTCCACCCCTTATGCCACCAAGTGCCCAGCCAACTTAATGCAAAGCTTGTTACCTAATTCCCATTTCCCCACAGCTACCCCCATCATGAAGACACAAGTGACTCCTACTGATGCCAAGGCCCTGTCTGTCCTGTGGGGACCTCTAGATGAGTGTGTCATCACTGGCCATGAAGATGGTGCTGTGATCAAGTGGGATATGCGCACTGGGAAGAAGGTTGGTATTCATTCATCACCATGTTTGTTGCCCACTTGGTTGTCCGGTAAGCAACAGATGAAAACTGTAGCATTTTTCAGGTTACATTTAAAAGATTTTCTTTAAAGGTTCAGGATTTTTTTTTTTTTTTTTTTTTTTTTTTAAGGCAATTATCATGCAAGCATTTATTATTCCTGTATTTTCAGCATGTTGATTTCTTTCAGTTTAGTATAGTTTAGAGAGTGCTCTCATTAGTCGCTTCACTTTTAGATCCTAGAATGGTTATACTACCGTATAGTGCTGCCATGGTCGATTATAATACTACTGTAGCCTACCAACACCCCAGGAGAGACAGTACTGGTACATCAAAAATGTTAGGAGAATCACAGCATAATATAAAACGGTGGTTTGCTTGTATCAAATTATAAGAAACAGTGATTATCATTTCCAGTCATTATCAGTTTTGCCAGTCTCTTAGAAATAGGCACCCATTCACTAATGCACAAGGTGAAGTGAAAAACTGTTAAGGAATATTGTAGCAATAAAACAGCATTTCACAGTTGGTAGTGATGCATGAGCCATTGCCTGGTCAAACAACTCGCACTCCTGCCTCAGAGTAGGAGTGAGGTACTGTAGGACTGTGTCGTGGGCTAGAGGGAGGACGCCAAATTCATCAATACTCCATTTCCCTTTTATCAAGGGGTGGGGAGGCTCTAGCACCAGTGCAGGACCCCTAACAGGCAAGGAGTCCAGCTCCAAGGTTATTTGAGAGACTGACTGCACCATCACAAGAATGGTGGGCGATGGGGACGCCACTTCCCTACGCCACTAAATTCAACAACTGTTTTCATGACTGTCACTTACCTCACTTCAGCAGGATGGGGGGGATCTCAATTTTGTTGGGTATTAAGTTAACATATGTGAGCTGGAAACACCTGATCTTGTTATTGGATAGAAACAACAATGTCGGATATTTGGGAGATCACCGTATATAGAATATGACATGAGGTGCAAGGGAACTTTAGTATTTTTGCCAGTTAAAAAATGCAGTGTAAAGTACAGTAGTTACATTAAATTAATACAGGCTTGATCTTTCTGCCAGATTGAGGTTGGCACAGAACATACCAAGCAAATCAAAGATATGCAGCTGAGCCACGATGGCATGATGCTCATCACAGCCAGCAAAGACACCACTGCCCGCCTCTGGGATATTGCAACCCTCGAGTCCCTCAAGATGTACAAGACAGACCGACCAGTCAACTCTGCTGCCATTACACCATTGGTTGACCAGTTCCCACATGTGGTCATGGGTGGAGGTCAGGAGGCAATGGATGTCACAACCACATCAGCAAGGATCGGTAAATTTGATGCTCGCTTTTTCCACTTGGTATTTGAGGAGGAATTTGCCCGAGTTAAAGGACACTTTGGTCCCATTAACTCTATATGTTTCCACCCTAACGGTCGAGGTTATGCCAGTGGTGGTGAGGATGGTTATGTTCGTGTGCATGTGTTTGATGATGCCTATTATCAATTCAAGTTTGATTTCTAATAAAGTTTCATAGTTCTGTTCAAAGGCAAATCCAAAATATTACCAGACTAGTTTTCTTCAATACACATTGGTATAACCGGTTACAGTATCTGAAAGAGTAAGAGTGTTCTGTGCAGTTGAGAACTTTATCTCTAAGGAAAGGATTTATATATTTATTACATAACCAATTTAGACCCAAGTTTATAAATACCTTTGGAAAACACAACAAATTTTTACTCAATCCTAAGGAATATTTAGTAGTGATATAATACTTTAAAGGATTACATTAGTGCTGATTCCCACTTTGGAGTGGTATGATTATGAAAGAAAGTGAGAGCAGTAGAAGTAGTTACACTGAAAAGTGTGTGTGTGTTCAGAGAACTTACAGGGCAGAAACTTCAATTTTTTGAGATGTTAAAGAACGCATGGAAAGGAAGAGCGGAGTTGTACTTATCTCCTTGATGCCAGACATTGTCAAAAGCCTTGGTGATGCCTCTCAGGATCAGGTGGCATTAACCCCTATTAGCTTTGTGCATGGCTATGCTTTCTGTAGCAAAGAGCCATAAAGAAGCAAACACAAACAATGTCACACGAAAGTAGAACGTACAGGGTAAGTGCAAATGGAGATTAATACAGAAGCCCCAACCCTCATTACATGGTACAGGCAAAGTAAATAATGCGTAATTGTGTTATAAGTTAATTTAAGTCTTTATTATCACATTAAATACAGTTGAACCTTACAATGCTTGATCAACTTTACTGGAGTCAGCACAACTACTGAACTGCCTCAGTACATAAAATCTCTTGTTGCAGTACTAATGTACAATCAGTGACTTATCTTACCAAAAAATTAATCTTTTACAAGTTTCTTCACAAACATACACAAGTCATACAGCAAGGGATCCCTCCTACCACGTTGTCCGTTAATTAATCGACACTCAGACAATACAAATAATACTATAATTTGTTCTTAACTTATACAATTTCTTGTGATTAGAAATTCAATTAACAGTACTCCAGCAATCGATTCTCAATACTTTAAACTGTCAATTACAAATACACCATAATGGCATATTCAAGTTAAGGCTGGCCACACCTATGGCTTCATTCATTGACATCACAATTACTGTATGAATGATTTAAAAGGCTATTTGATTTTGTAGTGTATTAATCCAAAGGCATAGAGCAGCATCTACTTATTTTATTTTTTTCCACAAGATCAAATATTGTACATCTAAACTACAAACATATTTTACCAAATGGTAATAACTAGTCCTAGTATATTGTGACATAAAAGAAATTCACTGGTTTGGATGGGTAACACAATGACAACTACCTAACTAACAGTAAGCAGCTATGCATATTCCCCAAACAGTAAATCTAGTTTTGCAAGGTTCCTCTACAACCTCAAAATAGGATTCAACATGAGTACAGCATTATATTGTTTTCAATAACAAGTAGTGACTGACTGTCCAGACATGCCTACAACTGTACATGTTTTATTTTTGGTAGGGATGCTTGTTTCTTGTCTTTTGTACACATATTACTTGTAAATTAACTGATTGACTCTAGTTTCTGTGCTGCAAAGAAAATAATGATCTAAATTTCCAAGGACACTTGCTTTAGTTATAAATATAAAAAAAGGCAAATGTGAGCAATTAGCCATAAGCCAGTTATGTACAAGAAACCGCTTTTTTTTTTTATATATATATATATATACCTGTCAATGAAGAAGGGTACAGATAGATATGTTATGTCTGTGCTTGGGTAATCACTGTTGCCAATTCAGTGTTTTTTCCACGATTAATTAGGTAAATCCAACGTTTTTGTGTACTTTTTGTTTTTGGAACTCTAAAGCTGATCATGACAACTTCCATGTACAAAAACCATCACCATACATTGTCGGTCCCCACACATTCTTACAAATATTAGACATTTGCAATCATGATTATAGAAAGACCACTAAATTGGCATTAGTGAGGGAAACATCTAGATATGGAATGGTTACAAATTAAAATGTACAGGGCCAACAGGCAATAATAACTGAGAGGTGCAACAACAACCGACATACTACAGCCTGAACTCAAACCCACTACAATACACTAATAATAACTTCCCCAAAGTTAAGAGTATGTAATATACTTGGGACAAATATCCGTCATCAGTAATCTGCAAATTATTCTGCTGATCCTGAAGGCAAAAGTACAGCTGGCTACAAAGGAAAAACACACACCATTAGTTTGGATTTAGAACTTGTCTGTTAACATCACCTTGAAGAGAACAAATGCAAAAAATAACTTTCATTCTTTGTTACCAGTATTTAATTCTTGTTATGTTCACGGCAGTGCTACCAAAAATTATCTCCCAAACATGAATAATAATGGTGAATACTTGTTCCTGAGGCTAACTGTACAATACATAGCAAATAACTGGTTGTGCAAAGAATACTGTAATTCCTTATGCATCATTAAGGAGCAATTTTCTCATCCATCTTGGGCTAAGTGTTGAATTCACACCAACAGCATTAACAGTGAGAAAATGTGGATACAGATATTACTACAGTACTACATGTATCATATTAGAGTAATAAAAATCTTAACGTGTCTTGCACTGTGAAATGCATTTTTAATGTACTCAAATAAAATTCCACAACTCTTGGTGGTGTTATCCAGCAACCAAGGTCAGCTTGATTTTTATGGAGTGTGATTGTCAGGATGCGAACACCAGTTCATCACTTCCACAAGCCATGATGTACGACATCACGGCTAGCAGAAATGGTGAACGAGTGTTCAAATCCAGACGATTCACACTCCATAAATATCAACCCGACCTCGGTGCCTGAATGAAACCAGTGTGTGTAATATGGGTTAATGCATTAGATATGCATTTCAAAGTGGAAAACTTGTTCAACTTGTCTGGGTTCATCCAATAAAAAATTTTGTGTAGCAAATTGGAAAGAAATTTTTTGCCATTGAATGAGTCAAAATTTTGAATGTCAAAGAATATAATATATACATTTTTGCCTGAGTTTACACATTTAAATGATGCAACACCATACTCTAGTCAGCATGATTTCAACACAAATCTTGTATGCAGTACATAGAGCCATAGTGCAAATACAGATCAATATACAGTACCTGGACATCTCCAAACAAAATATACACCTAACATTGTCTACTAGCAACCATATACCAACATTCCAACAATTTCCTTTTAATTTTTTTTTTAGTACTTTCTACCTTTTTATTATGAAATGTGGTAGAAGCTAGATGGATACTTCTATTTCCAGGTGCAAGTAACAAAAAGACAAATTCACTTATGCCAATTTAGAGAGATTTCTACAGCTGTCAATTATATGAATGCATAGTACTGTTTTTCATACCAACAAACTATCATGATAAACTACTAATTCCATCAGCCAATGAAACCTCATTAAACTGACAAATGCCTGAGTCACATAAAGGATCCATCCATACAGTACTTTGAGAATTTGCGTGCAATTTGTATAAACAACTGAAATCAGGACTGTTTATTCAATTATCTCTCGGGCAGGAGCAAATGAAGTATAATTATGTAAAGTACATGAAAATATCATTTGCCTCCACCAAGGAGGTTATGTGATTGTTTTGGTTTTGTTTGATAGCAGGATTATGCAAGAAGTTACCTGTGGAGTTTTATTAAATTTTTACCAAAGGCGAGTTTCTTTGTAAGCAACAAATGGTAAGATTCTGGGAGATCCAAATCTGGATCTGCATACAGGATTGATATTTTTTTTTTTTTTTTTTTTTTTATGTTCGGAATGAGGGTGAAATACTGAACTGGAATATGCATTAAAAGATAGAATAATTATGGAACACCACCAGGGTGAAATATTGGTGTTTTTTCCTTAAACTTGCACATTTTGGGGGGATGATCCAGTGAAAAGTAATTTTTATCTTATCAATACAGGTAATGATTTTTCTACAAAGGAACTTATTTCAGTAGTCTTGACAAACAGCATTCAAAATATTTTTAACACTGGCAGGCTATAGTGTACAGCATTTTCTTTTTATTTAGTTTTTCTGACTACAGCAGTCAGTATTGACTGAAAAATTAATTCCTTTATCCTAGCTTTATAATACAGCAAACTCTCATAGTTGTGAGTGTTACATTTTCATATCATACCAAACACCACAGTTTTAGTAAAAATAAAAACCGGTGACTTCAATGAAAATACAGTATGTAACTTCATATTCAAGGTGAATAATATGATTTCTACTCAAGCTGGCACTTAGCATCATGTAGGTCAACTGTAAAAGGGAAGTGAAATGAAAATAAAGGTCACAAAGTCTCCCATAATTTTCTGGTACAATTTTTTCTTCAGAAATTAAGTTGCCAGGTAATCAAAGACCACTGAAAACTCTTACACTTTCCCAAAAAATACAGAAAAACTTGACTAATGTGCCTTTTTTGTTTGTACAGTTTGGAGGTGTCAGCAGCCTCTGATTTGCTGAAATTATCTTTATTTTCTTATTAAACTTCATTTAGTTGTCTATGGATAATCTATAAAATATGATGAATTAAAGGAAATTAAATGAAGCAATACTTATTCATATCTGTGTATACAAAGATAACAACACAGCTGACTATCTGTTGCTACACAACACCTTAAGAAAACTATATTTATCCAAAAGTACTGCACCACACAACACAATTTTATTAGTGTAGGCAAAGTTATTTGGTTTCAAACTTCTTCATAAATACAAAGGTGTTTTGAAGTCTAGTCACTTCATGGAAATGAGTGTTCTCTATAATTTAGTGATTCAAGAGGCCTCAGAAATTACTCTATGTGGATAATCAATTTTCTACTCTACAAACATTCCTTTTTGCTATCTTCTTTTCACCCATTGGTTAGTTCATTACTGTAGTTCAATAAATTACTACACAACATCCCCAGCCATGATGTAGTCATCACCATTACAATTTGTCATAGGGGAAGTATTGCCTGCGGTGACGTGGGCAGTACTTTAAGGGTGTTGGCGTCCCTTCGGCCCCAGCCAATCCTTTTCAGTTCTTCAACTATCCCTCCGTTCCTTCTCTTTCCTTTGTACTTGCTGTCCCACCTCTCTATCACCTTTTCCCACTGGTGAGGGCTGGTTCTATCCAGATATGAGGAATTTTGCATCCTCTACCACACCCTGGCCTGGTCTGTCTGTCTCTCTTACTATTTCTCATTCCTTCTGGGTAGCTGGCGAGACTGCCCGATTGAGTGGCACAATAAGGAAGGCTACTGACGGTGGGTTTGTTGGCTCAGGGGTACTACATGCCCGTGAGCCAGCAGTCCCCTCTTCTGTTGCCTTCGAAGAAACAGATCTCACCATCACCCTGGCTCCCTTTTGGGGGTCCGATCATCTGCGCGGCTTTGGTCAACCAGACTCGGGACTGCTCGGCCAGACAGTCTGGGAAACTACAACAATAATTCGTCATGCCCTCGTCTGCTGGGAAATTTTGAGATTCATAGCATCAAAAGTTAATACTTTATGCCTTTATGGGCAAATGAAATTCAGGCCTGGATTATGGGTAGGGCATTACTGGATAATGTTCCATTGGACAAGAGTTTGGCTTAAAGGTGTTCATAGGTAAGTTAGTTGTACGTTAGTGTAACTATATTAGATAACTGATCAACATTGTGTTTGGTGTACACACAGACTCATTATCTCTTACTCCCTCTCATCTCTCCTCTATCATAACCCACTCTCACCATTTCTCTTCTCTTCCCCCCCATACTCCTTTTCTCTCATTCATCCTTTTTAAATTTACCCAACATGACTCACATTATGGTAAGCGGTGCACAGCGTGTGTTAAGTATTGGTACAGCCTGTTTGGCTGTGATATGATTTATGTTTCATAGTTAAACATAAGCTTACATGTCCTACCCACAATACAATGAACTTCACAACTATACTTTATAAGAGACAAGTTGATGGCTATACCCATTACCCACTGGACACTACTGTTGGCTGAATAGAACTGTAACGTGCATAAAGCAACAGCATATACAGTAGCTAAGGGAATCAAGAGACCTGTGATGTTGGTGAGGTAGAGGCTGCTGATTTCTCCAAACTACAGTATATTTTAAAAAAGATCATCTATACTAAGAGTCTATATTGTTATTAAGTTTGGAGGAACCATTACCCTAAATTTTGCCAGTATAATTTTACTCTTATTAAATAGGAACAAGAATAGATATTATTGTAAATAGTTTCCGGCATAAAATTAGATACCAGCAAACAGTGAAGGCTTACTGTACATAATTCTGCACACCTCAAATATAATCATACAATAGCTACAAGAAAACAGTTGACTACATAACTATAATTATTCAATGATCCATCAGCTCTACTTTTTTTTTAAACCTTATACAAGCTTATTAATCTAAAACTAGCACTCTGGATAATCTTGTATCATTTATTTTTTCCACTGTTCTGCTGATAGTACTGTACTGGTAAATTAACCTTCCTACATCCATCAGTAAAGTCATCTTTATCCCACCTTCACAATTGTAACATATTCAATTTCCAGGTGTTTCAGATTATGTCAATACACCTCGGTCTCATATAGAACGTGTTCACATAGAACGATTTTCGTATAGAACGAGCGACCAAAATATTAGCTTAAAATTATTTTATAAAACGATTGCACCCATATAGAACGGGTGGCGAAAATAAGTGAAGCAAATCCGAGGAGTTCTTATACAAAACGAGCGAAATCATAATGAACGTGTCAGGAAATGATATCACTGGCGTCTCTACAGTGTGGGTGAATGTGTTGCCACCACTTCTCCCGCTCCTTCCCACTACCCAGTGTTGCCAGGTGCAAGGAAATTTCTCTGTTTTAGGGAATTTTGAAATCCACACAGGGAAATTATATAAAGATTGTTCAAAAGTAAACAGGGAAAGTCTTACCAGAACAAATACCAAAAAGACCGTCAATGTTCAAGAGTAAACAGGGAATTATTGAGGCATAAAAGGACATTCTTAAGTTGAAGTTAGGGAAATTTCGTGCTTGACTCGCTCGTTTTTAGTGATTAGGCCTACGAGTTAACCACCAGCTTCAACGCTGTCATGCCAGGTGGTGCATTTACAAAACGGAAGGCCATATCCTTCCATATAAAGAAGGAAGTTATTTCTTGGAAAGAGAAAGGAGAAGGAAACACCAGCGTATGGTTAATAAAAGAAAACAAACGATGATCACGTGCTATCTCCCCCCCTACCACCTCCACCACCATTACGCGCTATCTCCCCCCTACCACCTCCACCACCACGGATGCCGCCGACTCGTCTCATGGTCTCAGTCACATGAGTCGCCTGCGAAAACCTTAATACGAATTGTAAAATGCATTTTACATACATCCCTGTAGGATTGAGGCAAGAAAAACCTTGAAAAGTATTTTATGTTAATTTCAGGGACAATTTTGGTGACTGATCGACCAATTGTCGTTTTCCCCATAGGTTACGTGTATCACATAGAACGATTTCACATAGAACGACGTCTTCTATCGACCTATTGGACGTTCTATACGAGACCGAGGTGTACATCATATTTTGTTAGTACAGTACAGTAATGCAATCAGCCAGTATGACAGTAACAAATGCATGCTACTAGTTTCATGTATTTTAAAATGGAAATGGGCAGATACTGTATATCTAAACCAATGACAAAAAATTACCTCAGTATCATATCACACACCTTTTCCTGTAAGTACAGATTATAATAGCATGCATACTATGACCACTAAAATATGTTTCATTTATAAAAGAATAGATATTGGCCAAAAGTAATATCATACAGTGTATCCTTTTTTGTTTAAGAAGTAAGTGTAGCATGGCAGTAGTGAATTCCCTAGTACCTAACCAGGGAAGAAACCAAGATTCAGTACAGTAATTACTCATAGTCTAACAATACAGGCAGCTCATACACAAGGCTACATGCTAGAAAAGTAGAGGATGAAGCAAATATGATGACAAGTACAACAGCTACACAAGACACTAACTGAAGTTATTGTACCAGTCATCCAGCATCATCTACTAACCCAGAACTTTTCATGCAGGCAGCCCACACAGTCACTGAGGAACTGTTGGTATTATATATACTGTAATAGCTTTGGAAATTCTTGTGTACAATACTGTGAATATATAGCCTATTCTGTATAAAATCTCCACGAATTCCTCAGACTGTTGTAGATGTGCGAGAGCTCTAATATCTAATGCATGGATACTTCACTCACTCTATAAATATATTCTCGTAACATACATAAGAAACTTGTCATCCCTCAGCAGGTTTTTCAGGACACCTTGGGCTGATTTCACAGTCATTACTATTCAATTTGTAAGCACCACAATGAAAAAAAAAAAATTGAAAGGAAGAAAATGGACTGTGGTGACGATGACTGAGAGGGTATTCCAAGAAAAAGCAAGGCTAAAAATGACAACACGTACAATACCTCTATAAATTACTGGGCACTACATGGATTCAATGCCATCATCTAGCCCATGACATCTCTTGCATAATTATACCCCTCCATTCTGTAGCAGTCTGGCCAAGCAGCCCCGAGCTCCTGAGGAAGGCCATGGCCTGAACCGGGCTTACCCACAGTGCCCTCAGAGAGTGTATGTTGGCAAGTGTGGTTGTGTACATTGCAGTCTTCCATAATGTGTTTAATAGAATGGGGTGCTGTGTTGCATCCCGGACAGTTGGTTGCCATATCATATGGCAAGTGTGGTTATTAAATAGGATTAGATATAATGTGAGTGTGTGTATGTATGTGTGTTGAGGCTGAACTGCTTGATAATAATTAAGCCTAACCAGTATGCTAAGGAGAAACAAATATATTCCAGTTACTGTGAAATCTGCCCTTTGACGAGTTAATTATATTAGTTAAGGATAATACAAAGCCTGACTCTTACATATATTCCACATAGCTAAGCCTATGATGTTGCTACAGGCTCTGAATATATTCATGTGTTACATTTCTGACACATGAGAAATATTACTTAATTATGATCAAAATTTACAAACTTTAAGACACAAAAATGTAACTATTGACAGTTCAATATACAAGTATGGTGGGCACTTCCCATCCATGTGTATTTTTCATTGATACAGCAGAACTTCATTATATCCAGAAAAATTAGACTTTGATTAATGATACAGAATATTTATGAATCATAAATATATCCACATTTATCACAAAGAACATACATAATAGCCAGTCCATAAATGATAACACTTACCTATAACAAAAAAGTTTACTATGGGTGGGTGTATATATATATACAGTACTTCACTTCTCCATGTATAACTGGCATGCAGCAAAGATAAAAGGTTTCGATTCTGTGACTACTGATTCCTCCAAACTGTGAACAAATCTCAGCACAAATGGTTTGATTTCCAGCATAGTTTGCAAAATTCAATTTGCCAACATCATCTTATCCCTTACCCTCTTGAAATTGAAAAGACTTATTTATTTATCTCAAGGCTCATGGCCATGGTAGAGGTTTATGGCACATACTTTAATGGTCACTGTGCAGCAAGGCCTGTTTGATTTAACTAGAAAGATATCATCTTATAATACTGTATGTAGATAATCTGTCTCTTGGCTCAATTTGGAGGAGTAAGTACTGTAACCTCCAATTTGCCTAAAATAACTCAGTATTTCTTAACTTGAAATTATGGATCAATCTTTTCCGGTATAATAATTTCATACCACTACAGTATAAAATTTATATTTAGATTTGAGCAGCCATTACAGCTTCTTTGAGTTGGATGTTTGGATAAATGAAGTCCTACTGCAAGTTACCTTATTAATATTTTAAATTATTACTTATGAATATTTAAAAACTTCCACGTGTAGCAAGAACGTACAATGACACCAAATGCCTAAGTAGCTTAAGAGATTCTCAACTTCACACACTCAGAAGTCAAGTGAGCAACATTAAATTTTTGTACTGATGCCTTGTAGAAATAACTTGATCAATATCTCTGAAATATGTAACCAAAGAACCATTCTAAGATGCCCAACAAATGTCCATATAAGAAATGAATAATTTCACAATAATTAAAAGTAAAAAGCTTTCATTCTTGGCTCCTTCATAAACACTGGATATTAATTATGGACTGTATGTATGCAAATAGCAGTTTGATATATATCAACGATAATTTTTTCATTCTCCTAATTTTGATCAACTGTGAAGTGCTCTTTGATTCTAATGTTTGATTGGTATGAATATAAACAGCATTGGATCACAAAGTGCATACAGGAGCTAAAGGATTGCAATATTTATATTTTAAGATGAGTTGTGACTGTTAATCAATCAGAATCAATTCCTGAATTTCTATGCAGGGAGCTTGTTGGACTTCTTGAATATAATCAGTTTAAGTTCCATCACACAAGCAACTATTTCCTTCAGCCTCTATTTTGAATCCAGTTATGCTCCATACAGGTTTGATTGGGTGTCCTCCAGTCACAGGAGAACACATTGAAAGATACACGAATTTTCATTCTTTGTTGAACTGGAGGACATCAGAAAATTAATGCCCTTGTGTAATGCAAAACATACCAGTACACATCAGGGCTGTAATGTGGAACATTTGTTACTGATGATCCAAAGGCATCTATGGTGTGCTGACTAAGACAAGATCCAATGTATTGCTAACATTACTCCTATCAAACTGTGTTCAGTATACAGTAAGGTACCAGTTTACGTCGGTCTTGAGTTATGTCAAACTCTTGGTTACTTCAGTCCACTGGAAGGCAATTTAAAAATTAAGAAATTGAAAAGCTGAAAGCTTGATGTTATTGTCGGCCGCCAGGTGTCACTAATGTTTTCCTGCTCTGCCCGCCACTCCTCCCGCCTCAAGCTTGAATACAATACCACTCCACCACCCTGCGTGACTCCCTGCCTCAGTTTCACAGTTTCACTGCCGCCACAGCCAACCCCAAGCCAGTGTTCATCCCCAGCCTCATCCCCGGACTTCCCTGATGCACTTCCTACTTCAATATCACCTCAGTAACATGTATGTTACAATAATTTAACCTCATTACTTTAGTTAATTAAACAGAAGTAAATTTTATTTGAATTAAAACTGTCTTGTATGATAATAATGAAACTGCTTGTGTTTACAAACTATGTACAAAACCGAGTTACGTCACGTTTCAGGAACGTAATTCTGACGTAAACCGGGACCTTACTGTACTCTTATATTCATACCTGTAATATCAAACATGTTGGAAGAGATGTTAGAGATTTATGTGCATGTTAATGCCATTAGGGGTGACATTTTTTAAATAATTTTTCTTCTTGTTATTTAATGAACTACTGTACCCTTTTTGAGCACACTGTACAATTAAAAGCATTATTATTACAGGCAACAGCTAAAAGTCAACATAGCATTGGTTTTCAACTCATGTTAGGCATTTCTGAGGTGAGTGCTTGGGTAGCTAGCTACTGCATGTATACAAGTGCTTTGATGTGGACCTGACACATTAATTATCTTTAAGCAGTCTTTAAAACCTTCTTCTGGGAATCAAGATAAGTTATTTCCATATCAACCTTACACTTCAGCACAGGTTTTTTCAAAACATTAAAGATCTTGATGGTACACTGCAACAGCTGCAAATGCAACTTCTAAGATATACATCTATCTCCACCATTATGCAAAAAATATCATGATTCACTCTTAAGATCAGTTTAATCCATCATTCATATATAAACAATTTGTCAAAAATGGCTGATATGTAAAGCTATAACCAAAATGTTACTTCACGAGATAGCCCATTTTTCAACTCCTAGGTTATCCTAGAAGTAAGATCAAATTTACATACAGTACAGTATTGGAATCTGAGTGCATTTCAAACTCCACATTTCCAAAAAAATACAATATTCATGGCACTAACAAGCAGAATCAAGCACCACAATCTTCTTGTGTTAGGTATGATACATTATTATTTATTATTTGTAAAAGGGCATAATATTTACTTCAATGAAATATTACTTCTTACTCTTGCTTACCAATACTACAAAATTTATTAGGATAAAAAGCATGCTCAAATAGCATTATTACTAACAAAACTACTAGGAATAATGCTGAACTTTGCAATATATCAGGGCTTAGATGTATTTATATTCTTTCTTATTTTGATACATCCAATAGAGTTTATCAAGAAATGAAGTTATCCACGCTTGAAACACTGATCTGACAGCCATATCAGGCCAGGTTTACTAAACACTAGATGATGGGTATAATGTACAGAGCCACCTTTCATTCTAAGCAACATGTATACACTACTTGAGAAGACATGTGTTCTCTGGGTTTGCAAAACTCAATTATCACAAACTGCTGCATTTCAAGAACTAAGATCCTAAAATTATTTACACAGCAGTACAACTGACATCTTTATATTCTTTATGTCTGATACTGTAATCTGAAAATATTGTACACGGATTCCGTTAATCAATTATGTTCATATTTAATCCCTTATCAACAGAAAATGTAAAATATGGTGAATCATAGCAGACCTCCACTAATATGATATCATCAAGGCTGTGACAGAAGTAAAACCAGAGTTACTAGTGCCAAACTTACAAGTCTTCTTAGCAACATCAAGTTCTGAAACCCTCACATCAGGGAAATTGCAAGCTACTTGTAAACCCATAAGATTTGCAAGTCACCTTTGCAGGTCACACAAACTGCTCTAACAGGTCTTGCAAACCCAGTCCTACAGTTCTTTCTGGTCACAACTGCAAGCCTTATGAGGCACTGCTCAGTGCTAAGGGTAATCATGTAAATTTTTTTGGACCACATCAAGAAAGTTTGAGGGTTTTACTTAAGGTTTTCCAGCCCACATCTACACTGAATATATCTTGCTGACAACAAGAAGTCTTGAAGGCCACCTTAAACATTTCGGAGGCCATAACTACAAGCTTTGAGGTTAGCATGGGCCAAATACTTGAATAAGACTTGATTATGAGACATGCTTTTTTTTACTGTTACATTCCAAACATATGATGATACATGTGAAATTATACTATGCAAGGAGGCAGTCCATAACTAACTACTCCACATCTCCATTTAAGCATATAATTTCTTGAAAACTGTTGATGGCCAAGCTACAACACTATTTAAGCCATGTCTGCAGCCTTGAGTCTCATTCCAGTATTCAGGTGTGCAAGACTTCTGGGCCCCACCTACATATATCGTGGGACATACCTATTTGTATTGAGGGTAACACCTACTAAGTCTTGAGGGCCACATTTAGAAATATTGTGTGCCAAACATACTACGGTTGAGTTTTTCTGAGGCAGAAGTTAAAATGTCCACAGCTGATGGTGCAAAAGTAAAATCATGATTGGTCAAAGCTTACCACTTACTGTGGGTGTTTGGGGTCAAGCAACAGCCAACCAGATATGGCTCACTAATATTAACTGTGGGCATTTACCTTCAGATTGGAAAATTGACTATACTGTATATATAAACTTGTGGGTTATACTTACAAGCATCACAAACCAGACCTACAAGTCAGCAGTCTCAGACAAAGAGTCCTCTGGAAAGTATAACTGATCAGCAAGGTCCTCCAGCTCCAGTTCCAGCAAAAGGGTTTGGATAGAACCTCGCAGAAGCTCCAGTCGGTGCTCGCGCTCTTCAATGAAGTCCCATAACACCATGTTCTGTTGATGTGTAGGAAATATCATAATCATACTTTCCATTAAGGGGTAACGGTTCTGGGTCTATGAAAAGAAAAAGAAAATGGATGGATAGATTCATTACAGCCTAGAGCTTCACTGTAAAGTTGCATTGTTCTCTTTCTTTTCTCACTATTGCTCTTCTGAAGTCTCAAAGTATGCACTTCTTCCCCTCAGGAGAGAATGCAACACCCACCAAGCTACTCGATCTCACCCCTTTTCTATCCAACTGCCTGATGCAAGAGATAATTAGTATTGTCAATCCTTCACATACACAACTGGTCAACTCTTTCCTTCATTTTTTGTTCCCATTTACTATGATGTATGCTCCTTCAAATGCAATGTGTTTAGGTATCTTAAATTAAATTGAAAAGATTTTAGACCTCTAACTCTTTTTATTCCATAGGTGAGAATATCAAGGTGGTTGTTAGCCTTTAGTACAAGCCTTCCTCAATACAGGAAAAATTTTAAACAGCAACATCATAAAAATAAACACAATATGCAAGTAAATCCCCAGACTGCAGTTATATAAAATCTTTAATAAATCTGAGGAAGAAGTCATTCTGAAAGGTAAGGAATGCAAGCCATAAAAATCATGGGCAAAGGGTTAATTATGGCCCCATGAATTATTTATAGTATTATCATCTATCTATCTATCTATAGCTCTGACGCCTCGTTCCCTCCGGGAACTCCCCCCAAGGGAGGTGGCCACGGCAGAAGTGTCTCCAGTTCTCCCTGTTCCAACACTCCCTCCTTACTTGTTCAAGCCCTACTCTGCCCCTCACGTTTCTCTCCTTTACATACTCTTCCACTCTGTTCTGCCATCTGACCGGAGGTCTGCCTCTCACACCAGGTCCCACAACTTCACTTCCATACACCTTCTTTACAAATTCCTCGCCTTGCATTCTCTCCACAAATAAGAGGCGAGTTTTTTTTTTTTTTTTTCTATAGCTCACCTCGTATTTTTGTCTATATTATAACAATTCTCATGCCATTTTAATTCAATAAATATTAGAATACCTTTTAAGAATGCCAATGAAGACAGATATCTATTTATCTAAGTAAAACTCGAGAAACAAAATTGACTGGAATATTGTGTTCGTTTACGTTTGCAGATGGTCGACTTGGATTTGAATTCTTCATTTTTGTGTCTGTTTATATGGTCAATGCAACAGCTGGACATGATTTGCATATTTGAAATAACAAATGAGAATTTTCTTTGCATCTTAGGATCATACAATAAAGTTAATGAAGGTTTAATTTAAATGTTTATATCAACGAGTCAAGGGTTAAGGACAATGTTTGTTCAGCCAATCACGAGCTGGCAATGCAATGTTGCCATTTTATATATCGTCGTTGTCAGATGAGATGAAATAGACTATAGTCATACATACATCAAGGTAAACCTGCAGTTCTCCATCTGCGTTGAATCTGCGTCGCTGTCTGGGGGGACCCACATCTTTCTTGGTCCCATCAGGGAGAGCATGCAGGTAGAAGCATTTGTTGCCAAATGGACACTGACCCTCCCCTTGCTTGAAGTATTTGCAAGGCTTATCACTGTAAAAAATATGGTTCATCTTGCCTTAAGTTAATGGCCATTCAGTTGAATTAGTTTCAAGTACATGTATATATAGTGGAAAGTAAATTAGAAGATTTCTACAACACTTTAAACACCTTCCTATTTAATCCTCGAGTCCAATGGTTCTTAACCTTTTTACCCCTATGACCCACTGACATATTCCTGGGCAGTGCTGTGACCCCCTTGCACAGAGGGAGGGGGGGGGAGCAAGTGAAGCGAACCTAAGTAGCTGGGGGAATTTTTTTAGAAATATGAACAATCATAGAATTTGAAGCTACTTATAAAGGAAAATTTTAGAATTTGTATTTCTTAAAAATTAGCTGTAGGCTACATGTACAGTCGGCATAAAAAGTTCTATTACCACCCCTACGTTAATTTTAACATGGTTAAGCGCGGTAAGATTGGTACTCCGCCTACTGGGCAGGTGTGCCTCGTCATCCGAGATTGGTATTGTCTTCGCCCCTGCCAATAATACTTGGGCCGCGTCAGTGACAACTTTTTTATATCAAAAGTTTAGCAGATTTTAAATTAAATTTTGAGTGTTCAAGAACTCTTGCTATTTAACTATTCATTATTAAACATACGGAAATGCGTTTGAGTATTTTAGAACAAGAATAACCGTGAAATACCCAGAAAAAGTAGACTGGGTAAAGAACATCATTTCTACTCCCCTGCCCAATAGACACTGAGGAGCACATGGGGTGACGGAGGTATATATAAGACACTCGCGTCACGCCAGGCCTACAAACAATACATCACAGTGTTAAAAGGATGGTAACGAAACTTTTTTTGCCGACTGTACCAAACATATATTTTCTAATACCAAACTGGAGTCCTAACCAAAGTTTACAATACAAAAACCAATTTTCCTCCAACCCTACCCTTCGTGACCCCCAGAAAAAACCCAAATGACCCCCTTGGGGGTCATGACCCCCAGGTTAAGAACCGCTGCCAGTGAGTCTAGTCACTAATTAAAGACTTACCAAGGTTAGTTGTTGCACCTAATATCTATCATATCAGGCTGATTGCTTTATCCTTACTTAAATAGAATTCAAATTAAACACTGTCAGCTGATTATCCTACTACAGTATTGATGATTGTTTTATATCTATTTTGTACCCTATGTTAAGTCTACCAAGTAGTGAGGACACCCTGAACAAATTTATATGCATTTTTAAAATGCATCAAAATTTTCAGCACTGGACACAAAAAAAAGAGCCAACATATAAATAATAATCATTATAGCCTCTCAATAGTTGTAGTACTTAATTCTAACCTTAATGCTGTCTGGTAACTGTCAAGAAGCTTGCTTTTCTCCTCTTTGTCCTTGTTGTCAACCCAATAGCGGGAAGGGATCACAAAGTCACTCTGTGTACGACATTCAGGACAAGACCTGCAAGTGGTTGGAAAATAAGTACCAGGAAATCCATCCATCCATTGTGCTGATGTCTCACACTATCCAAGAAATGTCCCATCAATGGACCGACCAAGAATGAAGCCATCCATAGAGAATATAATTTCCCTAAGGGGGCCACTGTTTCAATGCTTTGTCATTCACGACAGGATTTTTGCTTAACTTTGTGGCTTTTTGACCTCTTCAAAATCACTCATTTGAACTTTAAAATCTATGAAAGTCTATGCCTTTTCTCTGTGTCATAAAAGAAAACATATTATAAGCCAAGTAAACTGAGGATTTTTTAAGGTTGAAAGAGTCACCAAGCCACAAAAGTTTACTACAAAAATCCTCTCATAAATGACAAGGTACACACAACAAACAAACTATGGTTACACCTTCTGAGCGATACAAAATGACACCACGAATAAAAGTTTTTGATAACAGCCTTCTCACATTGGTATCCCTGCGTATGTATGTTGCGGCCGCATCTGTTATCAAAAACGTTCATTCGTGGTGTCATTTTGTATCGCGCAGGTGTAACCATAGTTTCTTTGTTGTGTGTACAAGTACAAGTTTTAAGTCTTAAGCATAACATCCTCCCATAATTACAGAAAAAATATATATATAAACAAGGATGTTGCTGGAACTGCACCACTGACAGGTACTTCAGTATAGTATCGTGTAATTTTTCATTCTGTATTATAAAAAAGCTACTTTAAACTTGCTGTATAACCATCATAAAAATTTTTTTATTATCACAACAGTATCAGAAGCACCAATATGAACATTTAACATACAGTACCTGACAACTTTGTTTTCATATTGCTTTGACTGCCGCCACTTTCGTATACAGCTGAGACAGAAGCAGTGACAACAGTTAGGAAGGATACCAAATCTGCGCTGGGAGGCCAGTGGTCGTTCCATAATTGTTTCCATGCAGATTCCACACACCTTATCCTTTGACCGGGCAACAGCAAATGAATGTTCCATTTCTGCCTCCATCAACTTGCTACACTCCTGAAATAGTGATTTGCATTAAACCCTGAATAATTGTAGTTATATTGTCATATAAAATAATTCAAGTGATGTTCCATGCATATCATCAACATGTTACCAAATTTCCCTTGTCAATGAACACATCCCCCAACAAAGAATATATTTTATTTGAGAAATAAACTCTCTATTGTATCAAATATTGATACATCTGCATACATGATGCAGTTAAGATTTTAAGAGTTATCATGTAAAATCATTTTGACAGGAAATACAGTATTTGTTGCTTTAACCCTGGACATTAACAGCATTCACCGTGTTCAAATGTTTTTGGTATGCACTGAATTTCATGTTCACTAATACTATTATGACCCAGTGTACAAACTCAGACCACACAAGTTCATAACTTCGCTTTCTTGTTCTCAAACAAGAAAAAAATTAACTAACCTCCTTATGTATCCTCCTTTGTTCTTTATCATAAGGGTGGAGGCATGCCAACTGACACACCTCACACATCAGACCATGAATGTAGGAGCAATGTTCCCCAAGTTGGCACCTCCCAGACATGAGGTAGGTAGGACAGAGCTCACTATCTGATGTCCCCAGACCACCTCCTCCGTTGCTTCCATCACTTCTGGTGGACTCTTTATCTCCAGCACCTGCCACTTGAGCATAAGACACCTCATATTCTGCTGAAGGAAATTATATCAAATGAAAATATATTAGGGTGATGTGCTTTGGGTGTCTTGAGTAGGCTATGGGTGATTGCAAGTGTGAAGCGTAATACATTGAGGCGACTTGGACATGTGGAAAGAATGCAAGATGGGGAGATTAAAAAGAGGGTATTTGGGAATGAATGTATGGGCCATGGTGCCAGATGATACCAGATAGGAAACACCCATATAGTTCCACACACATATCCTGTACTTACCAAGTTCTACAAAGGCAGTAAAGTGTTATCAAAGTTTATTTTCTTAATGCCAAGATATATTCACAGTACATAACCTTTACCGACTGGTAAGCAAGAAATTCTAGACACAAAAAGTACCACAGTATTTGTGGGCAAGGATCACAAAGAGCATTTCTTGTCCATTTGTTTGTGACTACAATACAGTACTATTAATTCTACAGATAGCATTAATGTCTTCCTACAGAATATCCTGTTCAATCAATGTAAAGAGAAAATCTTATAAGAAAGAATTTTTACATCTACTTACGCTTATAAATATTATCTTTGGCAAACTTAGGTACAAATTCAGGAGCATCCACCCGAAACTGCGTTTGACTTTTATGCGAGGAACTTTCTAGGTTGGTTGGTTTATTTCTTAAACCTGGTAAAGAACTACTGGTGGTAATGCTGTTGCTGCTGCTGGTGCATGAATTCCTGAGACTAGTGGTGGTGGGTAGACCACTCTGGGAGGTGGGATCCAAGTTTTTATCTTGCTTGCTGAAAAATATACATCAAATATATATACCCTGTATATATATATATATATATATATATATATATATATATATATATATATATATATATATATATATATATATATATATATATATATATATATATATATATATATATATATATATATATATATATATATATATATATATATTACCATTCATGATGGAGTTTTGGGTGTCTAAATACAGTCCTATGTACTATTGGCCACAAGAATTCGTACACACACTGTTGTTTTCGAAGGCTTAAGACATATAGGAAATGTAAGGCTACGTAACTACAATAGAACATAATTATTAGGTTTGTTGTTTTGCAATTACCGAGACACTTGGTAGACCATTCATTGCAGTACTTTCAGAATAATGACCTCTCTTTCCATATATATATATATATATATATATATATATATATATATATATATATATATATATATATATATATATATATATATATATATATATATATATATATATATAACACAAAACTGGGTTGCCAGAGTGTGCAACTTTATAAAGCTTATTCTAGCTATTATCAGTACAACTAAATCTGGCATGGGCTGCACCTCACCTGTGATGACCAAAATTTGGACAAATATTCTGGTTAGTTTCCAAATGTTTTATAATCACAAAGCTAAGAGAAGTTTTGGGATAATCAAGTAACATTTATCATATGAGGTAAACCTACACAGTAATATAGTTTAAAAATGTTGTGGAGGAATACTGAAGAATTTACCTTAGTTTTTATAATATTACAATAACAAAGGCAACACCCATATCAAACATTACCCAACTCAGGGGTGTAGAGGCATGACATGTGAAAATCTTCCTGGCTATCTCATTGAATCTCAGCAAGACTGCCTTGCACGGGACTCCAGCCAGCCAAGTGCTCTCTCTCTACTAAACCACCATGTGCCTCCTGATACCCCAAAATGTAATAAGGCATTAAAAAGTAGCTACTGTACTTACTTAATTTTCTGTGTGTTTGGATGACTAGACTGTGCATTTACTTCTTGTGTGTGATTTCTGTGCTTTGTGTCGCCATCAGGGTTGTGGGCTGGAAAAGTTACTGGCTCTGGAAGGTCTGAAGATGTCCCTGGTCTGGTGTGATCATACCTGAGGAGAATACATACATTCCCATTGAGTATGCATTATTTCTCAGCTATTGTACGTTTTGCCAGTCACACATGGAGGATTTATGAATGAGTAACCATTCATGATGGAGTTTTGGGTGTCTAAATACAGTCCTATGTACTATTGGCCACAAGAATTCGTACACACACTGTTGTTTTCGAAGGCTTAAGACATATAGGAAATGTAAGGCTACGTAACTACAATAGAACATAATTATTAGGTTTGTTGTTTTGCAATTACCGAGACACTTGGTAGACCATTCATTGCAGTACTTTCAGAATAATGACCTCTCTTTCCATATATATAGCCTGTGTAAGAATTCCTGTGGCCAACCATACAGTTGACAAAAAAAAATATTGGAACCACTCTTACACTGAAATTAATAGAATCATCCATAAGGGGGTTCCAATACTTTTTTTGCCAACTGTAACTTAAACTAAGAACCAGTCTCTTCATACTCATCCTGAGAACAATACTACACTTCACTTACTTTCCACCGAGTAGATAAGTGTATAAATAGTTTTCCTTTCATTCTACTTCACAAAGACAGCATGCAATAAAGGATTTCTAACCAAATCAAGTTCATTCTTCAATACAGTACGTATACCAGTACTACAAGCGTAGTACAATATTAATTCAATATCAATTACAATATTAATCCACCTCTTCTATTGCCTTGGCTACACTAATGATAAAACCATACTGTACTCTGCACTGAAAACTATATTTACCGGCAATTTCGTCCATAGTAGCAGTATCCCTTCAGATAATATCGACATATCATCGAAGGTCTGGATTCGCAACTGTGAGAAAAGTGGCATCGTTCTCCCTCTCGGCAAACCCCATTCATGAAGTATCTGCAATAAAGTTGCATTGAGTTCATTATACTGTTCTGATTTATATTATAATTACAGCATTGTATCAGGGTAATTATTGATTGTATGCCATAATACTTTTGTGTTCTTGATCCAATAGGATGTCCAGTAGACATACAACACAATGTACTGTTGCACCATCTTGTACTTTGTAATGTTTGGGTTAGTCAAACCAACAACCAATAGCAACCTACCCTAACCCAGAGCAAGATATACTATGCCTTCCATTTAATGGCTCTATGTGATAAAATATCCTTATTGTAGTACTAAGTGTATACCTCAAGTATATTACTGACTGTACCATACTTGTCTTTAATCTCGTTTGATGCCTCTTTCGTATGTAAATGAAAAAGTTGCTATTGGCGTTGCTTATGTTTAAGGGCACCTGTGATGTAGTCAGAAAATTGGAGGTAAATGAGTCCTTCAAATAATGCCATGAAATGCTACCTATATGGAAGGAGCTTATTTCGTGGCATAGTCATGAGGAATCAGAAACCTCCATTTCTCATACCGGTACATGATCACAGGGTCCTTAAGTCCATAATTTTTCACTTATCTGAGTAGCATTCAAATGGCTTTTTTAGCATCCTTTTTGTTATTATAATCTTACCAGTAATTGCCAGGTAATAACAGCCAATCTTCATTCCTCAGAAAATAGGGCTCCAAAGATAGGCGCAATCTTTGATGACATAATCGTGCCTAGTGTTGCAAAATTAATACTACTGGAGTTACAACACCTACAGTAAACTCAGTTCTTGCACAATAATTACTTGTACGGTAGCTAAATAAACATACACAAGTCTATGACTATAATGTTGGTATTTTGTTGATAAATCCTGGGTATGTGTGTGTGTGTGTGCGTGTGTAGTAGTTGATCTGGGCCACGGTACCGGGCATATCCAGTGACAGAACATTAAAAAATAAACAAAAAAAAGGTAAAAGTACAGAAGTACTCCTTTCACTATATTGTGTATTTTAGTATCATTACCCACTATTTTGGACCATTCTAAGACACTTTTCATCTATGGTGTTTCTCTCGGAGATGCCCCGTTTTCACCCCCAATACATGGGGGATCCGTGGAAATGCAGGGTTATGGGTGGGGGAAAATAAGCATATTCAAATGGTTAATTTGGAAATTAGTCTGACCTAAGCTAACCTACTATCCGTTTCAGCGCCGGACAGACGCTGTTTTTCGCAAATATCTCCTAAACGAATCGTTGTATCAATATAATATTTCAACACACTATCTTTAACACCCGGGCGTAATTTATGGCTGACATACCATATTCCTATGTGTTATGCGAGGAGTTTACTCGTGAAAAATAGCACAAAGCTGGCCAGTCATATTGACGCATTTGAAGGAAAGTGTGGCCCCCCCAACACCCTCCCAAACCATTCCTAACCACAACTACATCCCCCCCTTCTCACCCCTCCTTCCTCCTCTTCTCCCCCTAGCTCCTCGCCTCCCTCATCACTCGTGGCCCTCCCTATTTCTTCCATCACTGTATTATATATTAGAATGTTATGTAGATGTATATGTATAGATATGATTATTAACTAAGAGTATGGTGCAGTACAATTCTATAGAGGCAAGACGTATTTCACTTTGATAATTACTGTACAACAGCATGTTTACATACATGTAGTATGTAGAAGGTCCATGTTTGCAGTCCTTATGGTCAACCATGCAATTGAACAGGATGTACTGGCATTACCTGTGGTCTGGACCTTCTAGGAAAAGTTATTAGATACTGTGTACCTATTCATTATAAAATGTCAACTTGGTCCAGTTAATATAATGTTATTTTGTTGACTTGTCCCTTTTATATTTATATTATCACCAAATTATATATATATATATATATATAATAGTGTAGGATTTAATGATGCAAACATGATAAAACAAAATTTATTTACAATCACTGTCAAGGAAAACGTCATCGTCTTCATCATCACTGGCTTTCACGTTTGTACAATGTGGCTAGACGAAGAACAAACGCTGCCCTGCATCCACGGGGGCAAATGGAAAACATTGTTTCTAAAAGGTGCGCCTCGGCAGTCAATGATTTCTACCCTGTCACTACTTGAGTCATAGCCTCGGACTGTTGGGTACCTCATACCTCAGAGAGAGGTGGAGGGGATACGGGAGACTGTGAATATTCAATTAAGGCATAAATTGGTTATTTAAAAAGGTAAAGAACACATGAAGCAACCATGAACGATTATATTTGGTTGCCCAAAACCAAAATTAATAATTTTTCTGGTCGCCTTAGACACGTGTGTTATTATCCGGCTATACGGCCATTAACAACGGGATTAGCTATTGCTTTAATGGTCATTTTTTTACCCACTCTGGTTTTCATGTCCACACACAACGGTAACTGTATTAAACAATATTACTAATGAACGATACGTATATACATACTGTCTGAAGAGTGAAACGGGGAGGGGGATAATGAGATATTGGGGTAGGGAAGGAAGGAATGGTGTGGGGGGATTTCGGGGTGTTGGTGGAGGGGATACACGAGTACCCCACACTCGTCCGATTCTCTATAACGCCTTAGATTTGATGACTGGATTAGGCTTAATATCACTCAGTAAACTCCTAACATAATACATATAGTAATATGGTATGTCAGCCATAAATTACGCCCGGGTGTTAAAGACAGTGTGATGAAATATTATATTGATACAACGATTCGTTTAAGAGATATTTACGAAAAACACCGTCTGTCCGGCGCTGAAACGTATAGTAGACCACAGCAGACTACTGGGACCTAACCTGGGCAAACTACCGGGATATAACTAGTGTAAACTATCATAAAGTGACCGGGGCAAATTCCCGGGACCTAGCCAAA
This sequence comes from Petrolisthes cinctipes, assembly GCA_033782935.1. Classification (NCBI taxonomy): domain Eukaryota; kingdom Metazoa; phylum Arthropoda; class Malacostraca; order Decapoda; family Porcellanidae; genus Petrolisthes; species Petrolisthes cinctipes. The sequence continues at coordinate 79,368 of JAWQEG010001460.1, forward strand.
TGTGGTACCCATACTGAAATGCTTATTTTCCCCCACCCATTACCCCGCATTTCCACGGGTCCCCCATATTTGTATTGGGGGTGAAATCGGGGCATCTACGAGAGAAACATCATCAATAAAAAATTTCCTAAAATGGTCCAAAATAGTGGGTAATGATACTAAAATACACAATATAGAGAACAGAGTATGGAAAATCTGTATATGAGTTCCACGCAGCAAATATTTACAATTTATGTATATTTCAGTAGGGGACAATGTAATATGTTCGTGTGTAATGAATGTAATAGGCGATTGCACTTACTTTCGGCAGAATAGGCTTTCGAAAAATCGCGACCGCTTTTGAGACAAAGTCCAGCGTAGCGCAACAGAGAAAAAGTCCAGCGTAGGAGTAAGTCTACGGTGTCTATACCCTAAGTTCAGACTCCAGCGTTCACTGTGTCTTTCTCTCCCAGGTCCTTCTTTAAAATAAGCCACTGAACACTGTAAAAAGTAGTGCACATCATGATGGGATGCTCATGTGCTACTTCAAGTTGCCATCTCGTAAATCATGTATTTTTTTAATTAAATGACGCCTTCAATATTCTTTTAATTCCATCACCATTTATATATAGATAATTTAATTATTTACTCACTTAATTACTTTATATTATATTCTCATCTCATATTATAATCATTATTATTAATGCAATCTATGAACCTTCTGTATTCATCCGCAATTTTCCATCATCCCATTTTCCCTGCTACGTGTCAGTAGTACGTGACAAGCTGACATTGACAGTACCAACATGGCTTCCAGCAGGTATGGCTGCTTTTTTCACGCATTTTGTTAAGCCACAAGAACTTTTTAATTTATGTGTTGATCATAAGTTAATTTTGAAACATAAAATAAGTGAGCAGTGTGGACAGGAGGCTAGTATGGATTATAATAACAAATTATGGCGATGTAACAAATATGTAAGCCGGAATACAAAATCACGGCCCAGGTTTCTTCGAAAATTTAATCATCTCCACAATTTTCCTGCAAGTCTGGTAAGAGTTAAAATCTTTTTGTAATATATATTATTAACAAATAGCAATAATAATTATGTATAACAATTATAATGGCCAGTCCGGTAGTCTGCTAAGGATAATAAAGGGGGGCAGTTAGGTCACGTGAGGTTATGTCCCGGGAGTCTGCCCCAGTTATGTCCCGGTAGTCCGTCCCGGTTATGTCCCGGTAGTCTGCCCCGGTTAGGTCCTGGTAGTGTGTCCCAGTCCAGATTAGGTTAAATCAGGTCAGGTGAGGTCTGACTAGTTTCTACTGTATATTGTGCCGTGGTCTGCCATGGTTAGGTCCCGGTAGTCTGCCCCGATTAGGTCCCGGTAGTGTGTCCCAGTTCAGATTAGGTTAGGTCAGGTCAGGTGAGGTGAGGTCTGACTAGTTTCTACTGTATATTGTGCCGTGGTCTTCCCCGGGTATGTCCCGGTAGTCTGCCCTGGTTATGTCCCGGTAGTGTGCCCCGGTTAGGTTAATTATCGAAACTTGCCTCGGATTTCCAAAATCTTAACATTTATCCCCCAGGAAAATTGCAAAACCCGAGCCAAGTTTTGCCGAAACTTGGCTCGGATTTTCCAAATATTGACATTTATCCCTCATGAAAATTGCAAAACCCAAGCCAACTTTTGCTGAAACTTGGCTCGGATTTTCAATTTTTCGACATTTATGCAGGTCAACAAACCAATATCAAGGTAAAATAAGCTCATTTACGTGTTTTCCCCCCACCCAAAACCCCCGATTCCCAGTGCTCTCCCCCAAGATTGAAGGAGTTAGGGAATACATATAAACCAAGTGGTTTCCAATCAATATTATGGTCACTAATGAATAGAACAAGTAAAAATAAGCAGGTAAAACAAAAAAAAACTAAAAAAAACACGTGGCACTCTTATGCAGAATTACCCTGAAGACTTTTGTACTAATACAAAAAAATATAATCATAGCACTCTATACTTCCAGGCCTAAGGTTAAGAGGATAGTGTACTTTTGGTGAATTAGAATGCCTCGATTCCTCCAAAGTATGCCAGGAAACTGTACCAGATGAACAAAAATAATTGTGTCCTGTTGCTTGGAATAGTTTGGGGGAATAAGTTGCTCCAGATTTACCAACACTGCACTTCCCTCTTAAACTTATGATGCCTTACACTCTACAACAAACACCCAATTAAGAAAACCCTAAAGTTAAGCATCTTCGATAATGATCAAACTGAGAAAAACCTTATCAGCTTGGTACGGTAATTCTGAAGCTTTATACATACCCCATACCTTTCCATTATAGTAGAATATAAACTGATACCCTAAGCACAGTAACCTGGAGATGTGGATCCATCATTCACGAGTGATTTTGTTCTCCAAGGCTAAATTATTATCCTCAAAAAATTACAACGAACCTGCACTTCCACAACAAACAACACATACCTTCCTTATTTTTCTTTCCACAGACATATATAACTCTAAATACATACATGTACGATTTAATTATTAACAAATACTATTAGCTTAGTGAAAAAGAATACCATTATTGGTGTATGGCGTAATACTTACCGACATAACACATTCTGTGTTCCTCCTTCTGCCATTTTCACACCTTTGATGAAAACAAGTTCCAATACTACGTCAGTACTCTCCTTATCTTGACCCAAATTTCATATAACTCCTAAAATAAAGACATACTTCAATGTAGGCAAAGACTTATTTATTTAAAGGATGAAAAAATTGCAAGTGTTCACCTGAGATGTCATTTAAGTGTTGATTTAATATTTGAGAAGTAGAGAGGCGCGACCTTCAAAAGGAACTCTACGACCTTGTTGAGTCTGAACAACTTCCGTATAAAATAAATGATAATACTTCCGTATGATGACTAACTACAAATATCCCGTACATTGATAATATACATATTGATTTGCACATTACATAATGGTAAAATGTAATGAAAAAACAAGCTCAGTTTACTTTTTCAGAGTATGAAGTACTGCTGTATAGCAGATAGGCTATAATACGTAATACAGGCCTAAGAATGTAACTACTTTGGTTATCAGTTTATAATTTATAGCCTCTGCTGAGTACAGAAGGAATATCAGATGTGATGAAGTTGTATAGAATGGAATTAAGGGCTAATGAGCTCACAGAGAGAGATGTAAAAGTGAAGAGATCATTGATGAAAATAAGGGAAAGCTAGAATAGGTGATAGGACAAGGCCATACGGAATACTATTGTTGATTATCTTGAGAGAGAAGCAGTGACCTTCTACACTCTACAGTATACAACATCAGCTACAGATCGACCAGAACGGAAATTATAATTGTGTTGAAAAAAGACTTGTAAGCGCATGAGGGGATCCTGCAATATGATTTGTACCAGACATTACCAAAATTACCAAAGGCAAAAACAAATCCCAAAAAGAATGATCTTATAGATGTTCAGTTGCCTTTAGTGAATTTACATAATTCAATAAGGAAATCAAAGTTATTACTATTATTATTTTTAGCCTATATGCATTTTATTACCAGGATGATTTCCTTACAGGGCTTACCAAAGTTGGCTACATGTATGTACAGTACATACGTATTGTACCTGCCTGGTATTTTGTTGACTGTAGGCTATATTTGCTATGCAAGCCTTCATTCTGACTGATATATGTGTACAGTTATATATGTAATGATTATGAATATTGTGAATAATCGTAAATCGACAATAATCGTTGACGAGGAATACAGCGACCTTAATTGACAATCTGTCACTGTTTATTGAATAGGATTTAAATTACAGTGTGTCAAAATTCAATGAAAAGGATTGGAATTCAGTAAAAGTTCATAAAAATCATGTTGAAATTCCGCCAGTGTTTGCTAAAGAGGTTGAATGAAGTGTTGAAGGAACTTGAACATCTCTAGCCCGTTTAGTGTTCTTGGAAAAGGACTGTAGTGATGGATTTGGCTGGCATGGCGAAATTCATGAACTCCACACCACTGCCGGTGTCCACACTGACGCTCTTACCGCTGTCACCCCTGTAGAGAACAAACACCAACAGTTACCTTCACCATTATTATATATACCACACCATGCATTAGGCTGCCAGTACGGGCCAACAGTACTGCCCTCCAGAGGGACTGCCGCGACTTTGTTACTTCATTAGTTATTATACACTTAAACATCTAAACTGAGTGACTGATCGAGAGCAAACACTACTCACAGCGCAATAGCTAATGTTATTATGCCTCCGGTATAGAACAAAGTCAGAGAGGAAAGTTGAATTATGCAAAAGTGACTGGCTCGGAACCCTCAAGAAGTTATCACGGCTTCCGCCTACCTACAGTAGCCTATTATGTCTGTACCGTACCTGTTTAGGATGATGACGACATCGGTTAGTGAAGGGATATCGTGGACGGCTACAGCAATAACGTCACCGCTCCCTGGCCCTGACACAGATGAAGCCATACGGATTGACCCTGGTGGTATGAATTTTGAGAAGTGACCCAAGGCGTAGAACATGGGCTGCTTGTAGAACTCACCCGCGTCCTGATAGTGAGAGACAAAATAGGAGTATATATATATGATATGTAGGCTACAGTACGTAGGGGGAAACTTGTGATAGATTTTACATTTTCCCCCTCGTCCTGTCAAATTGAAGAGCTATATAGGATATATTTTATATGTTCTCTCCGTCCTAGGAGAGAGAGAGAGAGAGGTGAAGGATGAAGGAGGGAGAATGCTGATATATACAAACTGAGGAGAGGAGGAAGAGGAGAAGGAGAGTACTGTACCGTGTTGATAATGATGGGAGAATCGACGGCATTATTGACCCAGTTTGGTCCACCACCCATACTCAAAGCCATGTTCCAGTCCACCCAGCCAGTCGCCCAGTGGTTCAGGTCCTGCACAGACGAAAGTGTGTCAAGTGTATACAGTCTATAGACTATAGAGTAAAAAAATAAGTTGTAATTTCTGCTCATCCATGCACTACGGATAAGTTAATGTGGGTTACGGTATGCCCATATTTCATTTTATTTATATATTTACCTACATATTTATTTAGTATTCTTTGTTTTTATTGCACAATGGTTTATTGCCTTGTTCACACACATGACAGACTTTAGTGTTGGTCAGTGTCATTGTAAACAACACTATATAGTCAACTTTAATAAGAGTTCCAATTAATTGTTTACAACAGTACTTTGGTGAAATTACCTCCTAGATATTAGAAAAGAGCAAATGCAGTTCTCATAAATAAATAAATAAATAAGTAAATAGATAAATGAATGAATTACACACAAGATAAGCACAACATCACTCACCTCCAAGATGTCAAAGGCGTAGTTCTCAGCCCTCACCCACGACCCCAAGATGACCTTTTCGTCTGGTCCAGCGTTCCAGCCTACAAAAAGATACAGAAAGGTGGTACAGTATAAAATTTATCTTTAGGGGTAATCTCTTTTGGGGGGAATTGATGCCTTGTTACTAAGACCTTCAAATAATGCTAGAGTTGAGACACGAAAGATGGTACAATACATTATGTATCTTTATTTTAGTGTATAATCTGTCTGGGGGTAAATTGAAGCTCTCTTATACCTCCAAACAATGCTAGAAGGCAGATCCCCTATATAGGCTACTCGTATACTGAGGAGGTCTGCTTATTTCCTTGTATAGCTTGTAGGGAATCAGTAACCATCCAATTTGCCTACACGAGAAAACTTCCTTAACAACTGAATGATTGGGAGTGGGAGGGTTCCTGAGACTTATATAAAGATTCCCTCTGGTGTTAATTCAAGCATAAATAGTAAGGGTCCCACCAACTAAAAACAATAAGGGAACTAACTATCCAACCAAGGAACCCACCAAACATACACACATTCCCATCAATGAACAGAAGCAACCCATACTCACCCATTCCACCTACTATCACAAGACTTGGCATTTTGATCCAACACACACACACACACACACACACACTCACAGACAGGACCTGGTATTTTGACACACACACACAGACAGGACTCGGTATTTTGATACACACACACAGACAGGACTCGGTATACAGTTTGACACAGACACACACACACACACACACACACACACACATATACCATTTACCATCACAGACAGGACTCGGTATTTTGACACACACACACCACTTACCATCACATGACTCCGTGTATAGTATGAATTTCTCAGGGTATAAGTTGTGTGTTTCGTCCATAGAATCAGGGGATGTCCACCAGTCAGCATACCATTGTAGTGCTGTGCCGTCCACGTATTGGTAACACCCGGCGTCATCCAGGCACTGTACACACACACACACACACACACACACACACACACACGAGAGAAAATTAAATGTATGTGGTTGTCATAGCAAATAAACACACACACACATAATAGAATTTTTAATGTATGTGGTTGTCATAGCAAATAAACACACACACACACACACACACACACACACACACACATACAGTAACATTTTGAATGTATGTGGTTGTCATAGCAAATACACACACACAATAGAAAGTTAAATGTAAATGGTAGTTGTCATAGTAAACACATTGTACTGTCAGAGTACACCCCTATGTCCCTGTTCACCTAGCAGTAAGTAGGTACCTGGCTGTAAAAGCAAGGATAGCAACCTTGTAGGCTGGGGGAAGATGTGTTAATGTAACAAGACTGACTGCCTTAATGACCACCACCATGAGTCGATAGGCATAAAGCCCTAAATCTTCTTCTTCTATACACATCACTTACTCCACAAACTTCATCAAGAGCAGAACCACCAAACCACCTTGAAGAAGCCTCACCAGGAGGCGAAAAACTCAGAGTTTCGGTGTACAAAGTTAATAGTTAATACTATTACTTCAATCTAATAAAGCTGTCAACTTTCACAAGCATTTTTTTTACAGTATGTTACTTTGTGAAGAAATATGGATATATTTATTCAATATATATATATATATATATATATATATATATATATATATATATATATATATATATATATATATATTACACCCTGTATGTATTTTATGTTTTGTATGTACTGTATGTATGTATTTATTTCTGTATGAATATATTATGTCGATTTGTATGTATGTACTATTGGTCACAAGAATTCGTTCAAATGCTGTTGTTTTCGAGAGTAAACAACATATAAAAATGTAAGACTACGTAACTGCAATACAACATTATTAATTGGGTTTGTTCTTTTGCAATCACTGAGGCATTTGGTAGATAATTTATTACAGTACTTTCAGAATAATAAGTTTTCTTTTTATATTGCCTGTGTAAGAATTCCATTGGCCAACCGTATGTGTGGTTGTATATCTGTGCATGTATGTCAATAAATATGAAAGTCTGCATATGTGGATGTACCGGTGAAACGTACCAGATCCCTACGACTGACCACGGATCGTTTGAACATCGGTGGAGGTCGTCAGTCCGACTCAGTCGGAGGGCGTCCGGGACTACCTTACGACGGGACTAGCTCAGTTACGACCGACCACGGGAGTAAGATATGACCAGTTTTGAACATCCGGCCCATAGTATGTATGTATGTATGTATGACGATATAAGTATGTATGTATGTACGTATGGTTGGATGCATGTATGGTGTTAATAAATAAATGAGTATACATAACATAAGATATGTATGTATACTGTAGATGTATTGTACAGTATGAATGTATGTAAAGTAAACAAGTAAATATACATGTGTGTACTTACCGGTAAAACATAATCGGGAATAGTGTCCCTGCTTTGGTCATGAATCATGAGTTGTACATTACCATAACCAGCTGACTCCATGGCAGGGCCCAGATAAGTCTTAATCCAGTCACGGGTATCCTCAGGGCTCCAGTAACAATTGTTCCAGCCCGCGTCCTAAGGGAAGGGTCATGGATACCTTTATTGATGGGCATTATGGATTTTCAGACACACACACACACACACATTAGGGGTCCTTGTATTGGTGGTTAGTTCATGGTTTAGTAATGCGGGTGTTGTTGTTTTTATTTACTTAATTGTTGATTTAATCATGTGTTTATTTGTGTGCTTCTATTTTCTATGTAATCATTCATCTTTTAACTTATGCACACATCTATTCATTTACCTATTTATTTATTTGCTTAGCCTGTGGTGTTGGTGGTGAACTGGAGGCTATTGATGCCAAACAGGAAATGTATTGACGACAGTATATAGTTTTGATTCACTTACTTTCAATCCAGCCAATGGTTCATCTTGCATAGTGACACCCCACACTGGTGCTCCCTCTGCCTCGTATGCCTGCAGGAACCTACACAAATAATGCTTAACTTAGTTCATCTGGCGTTGGTCAAAGTATATGTATTGTACTAAGATGGAAGGAAGTATCTTTATAAGTGGACAAAAAATATCATATATTTCAAAGTTAGTTGTGCAATAATCCAATAACAAAATTTGTTAGTAGGAAGTCAGAGAAATATATAAATTTTAGTAAGGATTAAGGTTACACAACTTTGTTTATATTCAGAGGACATAAGAATAATGAAACACTATACAGTATGTTATTTATTACCTGGCCAAACTTTATTAGCCTACTTTTCTCTTTTTTTTTTTCAGAGATTGTAATGGCAAAACCAAGACATATAACGTCAACCATGTGGCACCTGGCATCTACCATACACCACAAAAAAGTCCTACAGATCACGATAGCCGTTGATTGGTCAATATTATGTAACCTCTGATCCTGTTCATCATGTGTGTTCTCCAGGATCACAAGCGACTATAACTCAGACATGCTAGTCTGTGATTGGCCAATATTATATCTCTTTGATCTGTATGTCTCTACATATATCGCGCTGTTTTTGTGACTAAACCACAAATAGAAAACAACTTTAAACTCTCTTCAAATAATTCAAAATAAAGCGTTAAAATTCATTTTCAACATAAAATATCCCAAAATAATAACCAATGAAGAACTACACTACCGTGCAAATCTTCCAAAAATAAAACATTTACTGCTAGAAAGAGCAAATGACATATGGGGAAAAATATCAACACTTGAAATGAGCAATAACCTGTATGAATTAACAACTGAAACAATGGGAAGACAACAAAATAATTGGTTCCCAATAAGCTACTTATGTCGTACTGTTAATAATGATTAGAAAACAGCACAAACAACACAAGTAAGACTAAATGAACATGAGGCAGCAAGGCCTATACATTACAATAGTGTTAAAATGTTAACAAACAAATAAAACCTACAGCGCCCTGGTCGAGCCCAGGAACTTTTGTCTCCCACTGTATTTCCTTTTAGTACCTATCTTCTAAGTATTCTCTAATACAACCCTTCTTTCAAATCTTTACTCCAATCACCATAGTCATAGAATAAACCAGTAGACCATTCACCAAACAATCTTTCCTTCCTTACCTCTTTCCTTACTAAAGAAATAATAGACTGAGAAGAAAAAGAGAAATATTGTGACTTCCTAAAGAGAATCTGACTATTGAGAAAATCAAGAAAAGGAACAGACTGACTGTAGCTGCCTCGCTACAACCATTTAAACTAATAAGTACTTATGAACTCGTAGCTACGGTATGCTATTCAAACAATATACTTACGAATAAAAACAAAACTAAAAACAAAATCAACCAAACTGTAACCAATCGTCTCCTCCTCCTTACTTGGTGAAAATACACTAATACACCATAAAAACCGGTTGCTATTACATGATAGGAATGATAGAAGTGAAATGAGACAACATTATAAACAATACCAACCAAAACAGAAAGTAAATATCATCAAAGCCAAGAGATATACCCCTATATCTCTAGGCCTTGAATATCATCTTCTTACTTGATAAAATAATTTGCGTACGGTTCCCACATCTCCTTCAGGATCGAACCAGACCCATTGAACGTGCCACTCTCCTTCATCCAGGCTGGGGGCGAAAAAGGTGAACCAAAGAGTAGCAGTTTCCTGTTGGCCACCTGCTGGGCTTGTTTGATGTACGGCAGCTGTGACGTCGGAGAGGGACATGAGGGAGACGAGTCAGTATGGTAGGTAAACATTGCCTCGTCATGAAGATATAATCTGTGCTGGAGGTGTGTTTTGTGAATCCACATTATACATACATACATGTACACACACACTCTATACTACCTTCTCTGTCGTACACACACACACACACACACATAGAGGGACGGGAAGGGGACGAGTAAGTTAATAGGTAAACTGCTCAGTCATGATGGGTACTATATTGTACAGTGGATGTTTTTAATTAATCTATACGTAAATACGATACATGCATACACATTCTCTCTCAGTTACACACACACACACACACACACTCTCTCTCTCTCTCTCTCTCTCACACACACACACACACACACAGAAATACACTCACAGTCTCTCTATCTCTCACTCTCTGCAATATCACTTCTCTCTCCCTAACACCATCTCTCTCTAAACCCCATGCAATCTCTCTCCTCCTTTCCTCTCTCCCTGCCCCCCCCCCCTCTCTCTCTCTCTCTAAACCCCATGCAATCTCCCTCTTCCCTTCCCCTCTCCCTCTCTCTCTGACCTTGTACTGGTAATCCTCGATGGTGAGATTGAAATATACAAGGTCCACATCGCCCTCCACATCATCGTACGAGTAAGGCTTGATGGAGAAATCGCTACCAGCCATTGGGAGACGACACAGGTTGTACTCTATGCCATCAGGTGAGAAGTAAGACCTGCAATGAAAGGAAGGGAGAAGTGTTGGATGATATGGAAGGCTTTTGTGTGTGTGTGTTTTATAAAAAGGAAGGCGTATGTGTTTATATGTTTGAATGAGTGTGTGTGTGTGTGTGTGTGTGTGTTATAAAAAGGAAGTCCTATGTGTGCGTGTGTGTTTGTATGTAATAATAATAATAATAATAATAATAATAATAATAATAATAATAATAATAAAAGGTTTATTTGATACAGGCAGCCAAGGGCTGAAAATATACATTATAAAATGGTGATTGAAATGGGTGATACTTTATGGATACATATAAATGAATGAACAGACATACACAAATACATTCTCGCACATACACACATAATATTCATTCACACACAGACGTACACAATTACAATCATGCATGTTCACTCACACATGGTCATATATTACAGTACATATATTTACAAGTGCCTTTGGTTTATCAAGGAGACTATTGTGGGGATGGGACTATTTTTATATCTGTCTGTCCTAGCTCTGATGGGTTTGAGTAAGTTGTAGTGACGGACATGGCGGGGTTTGGGAATGGTGGGTGGAAGGAGGTCTCTATGGCGTGGGTGGATTAGCAACTGTTTGCTAAAGTCCCAGAGGAGCTGCTGGTGTCTGGTGACAAGGGATGGTATTCTGAGGGTATCCAGGGCTTGTTGGTAGGTGGTGTATGCCGTACCCAGAATTATACGACATGCCCTCTTTTGTACCCGCTCCAGCTGCTGCCTCTGTGTTTGGTTGATGGATGAAGACCAGGCGGGGGAGGCGTATATCAGCTTGGGGATGATGAAGGTGTTGTAGATTGCTACCAACTCCTTTTGTGGTGTGCCTAGGGACTTCAGCCGCCTTAGTATATACAGGCGGTATGTGGCTGACTGGATGATGGTGCTGATGTGACTTTTCCAGTTCAGTTTTTCATCCAGCATGACACCTAATAACTTAGTGGTGTCCACTACTTGTACTTGGTGCTGTCCTAGTGTTATCACTGGTGGTGGTGGTGGTGTGGTAGCCATGTGAAACTGCATCACTACTGTCTTGCCGTGGTTGATGGAGATGTTGTTGTTGTTGGTCCACGTTTGGAGGTTGGTCAGGTGTTGTTGCAAGAGGTGGTAGTCAGGAGACAAGTTGTTAATTACTGTCCCAACGGTTGAATCATCCACATATTTCCTGCAAAAGATTGTATCGGTTAAGGCATGGAGGTAGTATAGGTGGAGTCGCCATGGCTCACTAATCCAGGGGAATTAAGTGAAGCCGCCGAACTGTCATTTTCGGCGCCTTCAATATGGCGGACACCAATATATGTTTCAGTAAAAGTGGACTTCTGACCTGACATACAAAGGAATTCGCCATCTTGAAGGCGCCGGAAATGACAGATAGGTGGCTTCACAAATCAGGTCCTCATGGCGACTCCACCTATACTACCTCCATGGGTTAAGGCGTCATTAATTAGGATGAGGAAGCACAGGGTTCCCATCCTAGTCCCCTGGGGCACACCACACGAGAGATGTTGGTGTTCGGATACAGCACCCTGGTGACGCACTGCCTGACGTCTGTCACACAGGAAGTTTGCCAGCCATGCCACTAGACTGGGCTCCACTCCAATGTCAAGAGCTTTCCTTAGTATTACGTTATGGTCTACTAGATCAAAAGCCTTTCTGAAATCTATGAATGCAAGGGCAACTGAGGTCTTTCTTTTTTCTAGGTTACTGTATATAAAGTCTAGCAGGCTTATGAGACAATGGGTGGTTGATGATGACTTCATATTTCCAAATTGTTGGGGGTCAATTACATTTGAGATGTTGGCTGAAACCCAGTCGAACACAAAGCTTTCACATAACAGGCTCGGGAGGGGGGTTATGGCAATGGGTCATAATTGATCAAGTGACTGGGGTTTTGAAACTTTTGGTATTGGAGTAACATAAGCTGTCTTCCAATCCTGTGGGCATTTACTCTGACTAAGTGATGCATTAATTATTGAACAAAGGGGTTTTGCAAGCTCAACAGCAAACTCACGGTACAATTTAACGGGAAGGTCAATGGGGGTAGTGGATCGTTTGAGCTTAAAGCTTAATAGCTTATAGTAGACCTCGTGCTCATTAACGCGTGGGGGAGGGATGGAGGGTAGGTAAGCTGGTAATTGGGCTGAGTCCAGTCTGGGCAGGGTTTGACAGATCCTGGCGAAATGGTAATTGATGAGATTAGCTGCTTCGTGGCTGGTATGTCCGTCAACACAGGGAATAGAAGGTGACTTTTTCCCCATCCCACACAGGTCCTTTAATTTGTTGTACCACTGACTGATGTTGGTTTGTTTCAGGTGGTGAATTTTTGTTTGATAGTACAACTTTTTGGCAGCTTTAATTTATCTGATGACCTTGTTGCGCAGCGTGTTATACCTCCTCCTGTCATTATAGAATGCCTTGTTGCGCTGCTCCATCAGCCTCTTAATCCGTGGTGTTATCCATGGTAGGTCAGCAGGGTGATTCCTAACCTCCTTAGTAGGAAAGAAGTGGTAGTAGGCCTGAGTGATGGTAGTTTGATAATTCTCCCACTTCCTGTCAACGTCACTAACAGTTAGTACCTCAGTCCACGGGTACTGTATCAGCCACTGTCCAAACTGTCTGATAGCAGAGTCTGGTGTTGGTCTACATATCTTGGTGGTATGGTTATCTTGGTGGTGGGAGGTGGTAGTGGCAGGGGCCCAAAACACAGAGAGATGGTTGCTTCTTCCCACCGGTGGAAGTGGTTGAGGTGGTAGGTACTGGTCTGTCAGGTCAGTGATAATGAGGTCTAGGGTGTTTTGTTCGTGGGTGGGAAAGTTGACATGACAATCTGGGTGATGTTCAGTTGATCTTCTATTTCTTTGGTATCTAGTTGGTTGAAGTCACCACATATAACCATTTTGGAAGATTGATATCTTGCTCGTAGGGTGTCACAGGTATTGATGATGTGGTCGACGAGCAGGGCATGGGTGGGTGCACGTGGGGGATGATACACCAAACCACAAATGATGGAGGCAGTGTGGCGAGGGTGACATGGAGGTGTTAATCTTACCCACATGACCTCAAGTTCCCTGGGGGTTTCAACGTTCAGGCGCTCGGCTTTGTACTTGGTGTGTGCAAACATCGCAAGTCCGCCTCCTCGTTTCTCGGTTCTAAGACAGTGAAATAGGTCGTAATTTTCAATGCCACACAACTCTGGTATAACTTGCCAGGCTTCTGTAACACAAACTACATCAGCGCTGATCGTGTTCACTGTATTCACCAGTTCGTCGAATTTGTTACATAGTGAGGTCACGTTAGATAGGAACACAGAGGGGAGGTCATACCACAGGCGGGGAACTTCTATCACTTCTATCACTTTCACAACACTAGGCGTTTTCCTCTTTTTTGTACTGCTAATTACACGAATCTTTTTCTGTCGGTTTTTTTCCTGTCTGCGACTTCTATTGTGGAATAGGCCAATAGCTTTCAGGTGACTTATTACGGCAGGTGGTGGGTAGCCAGCTCCTCGTTTGAGAGAGTATAGTGCTGGCAGGGAGTAACGGATTATCTTCAAGCAGGAGTGTTGAGTGTTGGGCCTCATTTTGATTGTTTATTATTCTTCTTAGTGTGCGGCACTTGGTAGATGAGGGGTGAGGGGTCAACAAGCTGACCCTGGCTGCCCAGACGAGCGCCGTTTCACACGTCCGACCTCGGTGACCTCGGACGGCTGTGTGTGTGTGTGTGTGTATTCTTTCCTCCTGAAAACCCTCCCTCAATTCTGTATACCCAAGCCAGCAGATGGACGTTTTCACAGAGATAACAACACTTTTCTTTGGGAACACTATCACACTGTAATCATTATTATGTAGAAATAAGATAATACCTGTAGATAGATAAGTTGTCTGAAATATAAAAAGTCATGTTTCTCTGGAAGCCAACTATTAAGAGGAATAACGTTGTAATAATTGGTTCACTGGTATGTCAGATGGTTCCAGACGACAACCACAACAACAACAAGACCTGGATACTCATTATAGAAGGTGACTGTACTTATGGAATTTTGGATACTTATTATGGCTGGTGACTCTAAACAAACGTAATAATTGGTTCACTGGTATGTCAGATGATTCCAGACAACAACAACAACAAAAACCTTTTTACTCATTATGACTGGTGACTGTACATATCCACCCACCTGATGAGGAAGTCCTGTGCCTCCAGCGGTAGTGTGGCAATGTTGATGCCTGTCGAGTCTGTAAAGCCACCACCGAAGCCGAATATGGTCTGGTAGTCAGTGTTGTGGTCCAGGGTCAGAGAGACGTCAGCATCTGTATGGAGGAAAGAGAAGGAAAAAAATGAGCTAGGGACAGTTGACAGGGAGTGTGGCTGGAGTCGAGGGGGTGCCAAAACAATCTCTGTAGAGACGCCATGCAAGTAACTTGAGACAGTAAGGAAGCTCCTTATGCATCTACCTGGGTGAACAGACTCTAGAATACACGGTACAGTTTATTTGGTAACATTCAAGGGTGCAGTACATATGGTATGAGGGAAGGCCAGTCTGCCGATGTTGCGTCGTGGGGAGTCGGTAGTTGCAGTGTCGCTTGTGTAGTAGTGTAGGACAGGGGGACAGCGTGTGGACATAGTGAGAACACGTGGACTGCAGGTGTGTGACGACGGCATAGTATGGTTGGTCCTTCCTCCTTAGAAGCTCGCTAGATGGTCTCCCACACAAGCGCCACTCCGCTCTTTTATATCCTTGCTTTAGGTTCCCGTATGTAGCATCATTCACGTGATCATGCCATCCCCTGACCTGCTGCACCCACCTTGGTTCATAACTGGAGGAAGCGGGAGGCTGGCGGCTGGGTTCCCAAGAGTACGTAAGCTGAGCCAGAGGACGGGATTAACCAAACCGCCAGACTGTGGCTTGTCTGGGACGGGGAGATCACAAAGAAACAGGAAGCGGCGTACCAGCACATGGAATATATATATAGGAATACGGAGTGGTGCGTATGCCACCACTTCAAACTTATAAAGGTAGAGAGAACAAACATACACACGGGAATCATAATAATAATAATAATAATAATAATAATAATAGACATACACATGCACACATATACCAGGCCTTCATCTCCACGCTGGAGGTAGCCTCGTCACGTCACACACCCTCCGAAACAAAATGCCCAAACAGAGAACCCCCCCCCCCCCCCGCACACACACTCCACATCTCAACCCCCTGATCCCTGTTGGAGGAGGGAGCCCCTCACCGCACAACCGCATCCCCTTGTGAGACTACAAGAGGTACAGTCATGTTTGCATCCATAGCAAGGCCCGACAGCAAAAGCTGGTTTACCCCTGCCACTTCACTACAGGGCAGACTCCCCCTCCAACATTCAGCCGGCCATGGGCCTCACTCAATGCAATAATAATAATAATAAACACTTTAGGCACGTCGAATACATACCAGGATTTGGAGTGCTTTCTAAAGAGGACGTGTTCTGTGCGAATCGGAGTCCATCCCTGGAGGAGGTGACGGTGGTGAAGAGTCCATCACCAGGTACCGGTATGACCCCCTGCAGATCACAGTCCGACGCAGTACACACACACACCACACTGTCAGCACCGAAGTCACGTGGGTTGCACTCGGTTCCCCCAGCTTTAAAGGGGGTTGTTGTTGTTATTTTGTTGTTGTTGTTTTACATTAGTAGGTTATATATATATAATTTTTTTTTTTAGTTCATTTAGAAAATATTTTGAAAACATCATTATTTGGTTATACAATAATTATCTTTTAGTTAATTTGGAAACATTATTAACATTATTAAGTTATACATTTATTATTTTTTTAGTTCACTTTGAAATCAATATCAACATTATTAGGTTACCGGTACACAATTAGCTTTTAGTAATTTTGAAAACTTTATTAACATTATTAGGTTATACAATTATCTTTTAGTTCATTTTGAAAACATTACTAGGTTATGTAATAATTTTTTAGTTCATTTAGTTTACATTAGAAGGTTATGCTATTTTTGTTAGTACTGTTTATTTACATTAGTTGGCTATACAATTCTTTTATTCATTATGTTTATATTAGTATTTCTTTTATTCCTTTTGTTTACGTTTGGATACTATCTTTATGTTCCATATTTTGGTGTGTTGGAATAATATATGGATAGATGGAGTTGTTGGAGAATTTATTTATATTTATGAGTCTTAATTAAATGTTTACCGACTCTGGCTGTGTATTTATGTATTTATATTATGTAGTAGATGCTTAAGGGGAGATTCTGTTGTTGGTGAATTGGAAGGTCTTTGATTCCTCCAAACTATGCCACGAAACAGATGCCCTCAATGGTACCAATAGGGGCCCGGATCTGTTGTTTGGTGGCACAGTTTGGAGGAATGAGACAGCTTCCAATTCACCAATATGAGAATCTCACCTTAACTCATTATACGCACATAAATATCTATTAAGGTAGCAATTCACCTCTTCTCGGTAAATCAGAGGGCTACTGATTCCTCCAAATTATGTCAGGGAACAGATTAGTGCATCAGTATACGAGTGTGAAATCTGTTTTGTAGCCTAGTGTGGAGTAATCAGTAGCCCTCCAGCCACAGAGCTAAAAACATAGAGCTCGCCACCCCCCCCTGGCGTGTCGCCACCGGAAGTGGGTTGGCGGCCATGATACCTGCCCTTCCCCTCAACCCGCCAGCCTGTTAGCTTATGCCAGGGTAAGATATTATTTCATTTATTCGGTCTTTTATTGATGATATGGTATATTAACTACATTATAGTGACTCACAATATATGAATAAGTATTTCTTTAACCGATATATCAGTGAATGGCTGATTAAATATAAATACATTTCGGTTAATAGGTGAAATGAGTTAGATAAACAAAACTATCGTTGGCTCTCATCCACAGTCACCTTCTTAATATATATATATATATATATACAACGAACTTAATCTCTATTATGATAAGTATTTTATGTTTACATTGTTCAGTATGTATGTATGTATGTATGTATGTCACACTAGAGTAATATGTGTGTATATATGCATGTCACACTAGAATGTGTGTATGTATGTATGTCATACTAGAGTAATATGTATGCATGTATATGTCACACTAGAATAATCTGTATGTATGTATATCACACTATAGAGTAATATGTATGTATGAATGTACAGCCGTGGTCAAAAATAATCATCCATATAGGAGTAACTCACGTAAGATTTTGACAGCTTCCCTCTGTTCCTTAGTTGATAAACATTCCAATAAATAGGTATAGTGCCATCGTTTAATTTAATAGAAACAGCTACACACTACTTAAAACAATAAAATAGTATGTGAACATGAAAACATTACACAGTAAATTGTTAAAGTTACCTATATGTGGATGATTATTATTGACCACGACAGTATGTATGTATGTCACACTAGAATAATATATATGTATGTCACACTAGAGTAATATGTATGTATGTATGAATGTCACACTAGAGTAATATGTATGTATGTATGTAAGGTAAGTGGAGGGAGAGGGAGACAGATTACAGTTATATATATTTGTCTTGTTTAATAAACCAGTTTAAGTTTAATTTCTTTGCATAATTTTCCGTATGGACATTATCTGAGCCTTGTTAATTGATTTAACAAAACCTTTATAATTAGATAACGAGATACAATGCTTTACAAATCAGGGAAATGTCAATAACTGTGGAAAGAAACATACTATACAAGTACGTACGGGAGTTCAATGGGCAAGTATCTATACAATAGAGGGCTCGCCTGTTGTGACACTCCTCCCCTATCTAATAACACAGGGTTAAGCGCTCTATGTTTTTAGCTCTGTGCCTCCAGCTCGACCAAAAACAGGTGACCCACAATCAAATATCCATCAACACTTTCTTTCCATCGTGACAATAAATCAGTATCATAATAACTATAGTTTAAATATAATCATACAACAACACCTTACGTGAACTCAACCCCCTCAATTATTATTATTATGATTTACTGCAAAAAAAAAATCATGCACCAACACCTTACGTCAACTCAGCCCCCTCAATTATTATTATTATAAGGTGCTGCAAAATAATGCAACAACACCTTACGTCACCTCAACCCCCTCAATTATTATTAATATGAGGTGTTGCAAAATCATACACGTGTTGTTCATATCGAAATATAATCATATAACAACACCTTACGTCAACTCAACCCCTTCAATTATTATTATTATTATTATGAGGTGCTGCAAAATCATAGATACACGTGTTGTTCTTTATTACCAAGATATTTACTACGATGGCAGGAAGGAAAGTGTCGGTGGATATTTGATTGTCATTGTACGATACATAATAATACATACCAACGAGTGCGGGGACGAGGAGTAGGAGAAGCATCAACATGACGACGACGAAGACTAACGTGATGAAGCCAACAGTACCCCATCTTATATACCCCTCACCATACACTAACGTACAGCACAGCACAAAAATTAATTCTCTCTCTCTCTCTCTCTCTCTCTCTCTCTCTCTCTCTCTCTCTCTCTCTCTCTCTCTCTCTCTCTGTTTATTACATTGCTCTATAATCGGATTGGATGATAAATAAAGGCGATTTTCTTGGTGGTATAAATTGGAAAGGTCTCTGTGATTCCTCCCAATTATGCCAAGAAACAGACAACACCATTTGTAACATTGAAGTTGTCTGTTTCCTGGCATAGTTTGGAGGAATCAGTAGCTATCCGATTTACCAGCAAAAAAATAAATCTTCTTAAATCTCTAGACTGTTAGGATTTTTATGACTACAAATTATTATAAATATTTGTCTATATAGTTGTACGAATACACTCAATATCATTTCGCTTTTCTTTTTCTTCACATAATTATACGAGTCAATCTATTTGATTTTAGTTAAGGGAAGTAACCTATTATGGGAAATCGGAAGGCTACTGATTCCTCCAAACTATGCCAGGAAACAGAACCCCTTCATATGGAATTATACAGGGGATGTGTTTTATAGTTGAGTTTGGAGGTCAAATTGAACACAAAGGGGGAAAATTTGGGAAATTTTGTGTTAGTAAATTTGAAGCCACTGACTCCTACAAACTATTCCAAGCAACAGAACACCATTATTTTTGCCCTTTTGGTTCTGTTTCCTGGCATACTTAGGAGGAATCAAGGCATTCCAATGTAACATGAGTGAATTACCCCCTTAAGTGACTAGTGATATCAAAGAAATGTAAGAGAAGGTAAATGATTCCTCCAAAAATGATGCCACAAAACAGTACTCATGATGAGTGAGTCAGTCTATATGAAGGGGTCGTTTATTGTGGACATATTGGAGTCTATGTAACCCTCCAAATACTCCAACAAAACAGATCCTATATACTGAGGTCGACTGTTTTCTGACAAGGTTTGGAGGAATCAACAGCACCCCTCCCCCTCCTTCCCATTTCAACAGTTCGCCCCAAACAGAATTGATGATCCCCTTAAGTTTAGAATAAGTAGTAATTTATAACAACTTGGTACATTGGAGCACTTTGATTCCTCCAAAATGTGCCAGGAAACAAGACCAGAATAACAAAAATAACGGTGACTTGTTGCTTGGAATACTCTGTAGGAATCAGTTGCTCCAGATTTACCACCAACACTGTACTATTGGCCATAAGAATTGGTACACACACTGTTGTTTTCCAGGGCTTGCAACATAAAGAAAATGTAAGACCATGCAACTGCAATACAACATTATTATTAGGTTTGTTGTTTTGCAATAACTGAGTCACTTGGTAGACCACTTAATGCTGTACTTCCAGAATAATAACCTCTTTCCATATAGCCTGTGTAAGAATTCATGTGACCAATTGTCCGTACTAAGACAAACCTTCTGAACATATTTGTATCCCACACCTGTTGTTTTCCACAGCATAGACATGTAGCCTGTGTCTCTCCCAGAAGCAGTGACGTTATTGTATAACGTCAAGAAAGCCCTTGCGTCATTACCCTGGGAGAACAGATTCTAGAATACACAGTAACAGTTTATTGGTAGGTACACTCGCGCACCACAATCTCTAGCCCACCTGAGTTTGGGGCGGCGATATGGCTCGGATCCTTTCTGGACGACAGCCCATTGAAACTATCACAAGGTCAGACCCGCACCAACGGAAATGCTTCGAAAAATTGAAAAGGGGGTCTTTTTTTTTTCTTATTCATTGCGCCGTAGCTTCAGTCAACAGGCAGACAACAGTACACAAGGGTAGGCGGGACTCATGAGAATCCAGTGACTACACACACACACGCACACACACACACACATCACGAAAACATAACAGAATGAAGCACAAGCATACAGACAAATATTTACATCATGAACTACTTAAGTAAATCCACCAAAACGAGGGTGGCGCACCAGAAGTTCCTCCAGAACCTGATGGTTCAGCAGGTTTCGACAAACCACATCAAGTGGCAGGCCCCGGGGCAGCAAGTGTCGGACAGTGGGGCAGGCTAGGTAATAGTGCTCTATAGTGTTAGCACGAGGCGCTCGACACAAGCGACACTCAGTGAATGGAGGCTCACCCTACATCCCAGCAACCTGCCACGGTGGACGGTAGCCAAGCCTCAAACGAGCAGAGACTACATTGTGCCTCCGAACCATGAGGCCTCGACGACGGTAAGAATAATTGTGACGGCAGACAGATTCGTAGTGGGTGATGGAGATGCTGCATCCCTGCGTCGCCGTACAGGGAGGAGAGCGGCGGAGCGAACTCTAGAAAGGTAACATGTCAGGGAGAGAGGACGTCCAACACCACGAGGAGGCAGATGGCAGGCTTCCTTTGCGAGTCTGTCAACTGTACCATTGTGACGTAAGCCTACATGGGATGGCACCCATAAACATTTGACAGTCAAGTTACGATGACGCAATAAGGCCAAAAACGATAAAATCTGCTGAATAACAGTAGTGTGTGTGGGCTGAACACTAGAGAGGGAATGAAGGTCAGGTTTGGAGTCACAAAAAATGGCAGCATTCACTCCACGTTGACAAACAACACTAACAGCATCCAGTATGGCATACAGTTCACACAATGTTGAGCTAGAGTGGTAACAGAGACGACGGCCAACCCAGCCCCCTGGAGGTGACTCCAGGTCAGGCAAGAAAACGGCACAACCTGCTGTACCATCCACCTGCAATGAGCCATCAGTGTAGAGGCAGTATGGATCTGTGATGGAGGACGTCACTGTTTCTATGTGTTCCAGAGCCAACTGCCGCTGTAGAGAAGGCAGTTCCGAATTGGAAGTAGGCGTGAAGCTCACATCAGGTGGTGGTAGCATCCACGGAGGGGGCCCTGGGGGGACGTCTGCAGAAAAGGGGTCTGACTCACTGTGTCATGTAAACCTTATATACAACTCTTTCTGTGGTTATACTATACAATTGTCTTTTGGCTGCAAAAATCAATATATTTCTTTATTGCATTTTAATTCCTCAAATATTTGCATGAAAGAGGGACACAAAAGAATATACCAATAAGCTTTCAAGAATTACAATTAAAACGAAGCACTTCCATACCACCCAGTGAACACACAGGTATTCAGTGTGTGTGTAGCCTACTGTATCATCAAGATTCTTCCTCAGAAATTATTTCCTTAACGTGATTAATCTTATGTATTTCGTATAATTATCTAGAACGAAAATTTATTTTTTAATGGTGGAAGTTCATTTTGATGATAGTGACGCGTCCTGAAGCTCAGTGTTTTCCTAAAACTCATTCTTCATTCTTTCAGTCATTCTGCCGTGTGTGATCTGATTAAAATGGCGTTGCTTTTCAGATATTATTTATTACTTCACATTAAATAAAATCGACTTTGTTGTATAGTCCGAGCGTTTGATAATGAGATAACACAGTATTTGTATGACAATGGCATGCAGTGTAAATTAATTTTTATATCAATATGCAGTAATTACAGTCCCTTATGTATCCATGCTTTGGCTGATTAACATTAACAAAAGCAAGGTGAGATTAACATGAAAATGAACATGAAGAATATTGCTTGTGACCCCAAAACACCAGCAGTGTGTCTCCTATTCGTATGAAAAGATGGAATTATTGTAAGATAATATTGAGAACGTATAAAATGTCAGTTGCTTAATGTGTAGGAAATTGTTGTTTGTTATAGCCCTATACTGTATATGTTTTAAATTGTGTTTGGTCATCCTTACATTATTGGTCACTATGTTACGGTGGAACCATCATTTTTAGCCACTGTGCTTAGACGGCTACATAGGTGAACAGATATTGTCTGATGATTCTCTCTCTCTCTCTCACATACAGAATATAGACACACACGCTCGCGTGCGCCGAATAAACCTCTGAGTTCACTTGCTGATTTGAAGTGTGTTGTTTAGTTAGTGATTTCATGAATCCTCTGGCAATATTCTTTCGTATGCTTGTTCATTATAAATTATGGGGATAGTATATTGCAATAATTATATACATAAATGTCATTCACACAGCCAAAATATGATTGCGTAGCCTTAAAAAACAATTAATTATACATGTCAAACAAGGAGTCAAGCTTGTATCGGTTCGAAACGTATGTTCGTGCTTGTGTGGCATCTTAATCGTTTGAGTGGGCTGTCGTCCAGAAAGGATCCGAGCCATATCTCCGGCCCAAACTGAGGTGGGCTAGAGATTGTGGTGCGCGAGTGTACAATGGAGTCACACAGATATGGGAGTATGCTGGTGTGCCGTGCCGTGCCGTAGGTGGGCCGTAGCTGCTGCAGGAGAGTTGTCTGGGGCTGGAGAGTAGGCATGCGATCAAGGTGGGAACACAGTCTAAGCTTGGGACAGCTAGGCACGTATGGAGGCAGGCAGGTCCTCCTTCGTCTAGAGCCCCGGAGTAAGTGTGTCCAGCCCATTTTTTTTTTCCCGGCCTATCGACCTTGGTGTTGGTCATTAATGTCTTTAATTTATTTTATTTTATTTATTTTTATTTTATTTTATTTTTTTATTTTTATTTTTTTATTTTATTTATTTATTATTATTTTTAATTGAATTTCTTGCATATTATTTAATGCATATATTTTTATTATGATTATTATTATTATTATTATTATAATTATTTCTATTACATTTAAACTTAAAATTAAACTTATATACTAATTGTTTTTCTTTTCTTTTTGTAACTTTATACAAAATTTACATCCTAGCTAATAAACTAATCTATGTGCCTACTCAACCAATAGCTAACTAGACTAATACCTATTCCAGCCAATCGCTAAACCTAGACAGACAAATCGCTAAACCTATATTAGACAATCGCTAAACCTAGCTAATACATCATAATTTACAATATATACAAAACATAATTTATAACATTCATAATTGAAAAATAGACATACAAAATGGTAACAATAGTAATAAAAAGTCACATCACTCTGATCAGTTCGGTCTCCCTCAAGAAAGTCATCAATTTATCAGTCACATCCCCATCCCCATCACCTAAGAGAGCTGAGAGTGTGAAGGGGACTTTTACTGCATCACAGTAACTTATGAGGGAAGCACGTTCCCCCACAAATCGCCGACAATGCAGGATGATATGACTGATAGATAACACCGCATTGCAGGTGTTACAATGCTGTGGAAAACGTTTGTCTATATATGGTTCTAGATGTGTTATCCTGGTGCAGTTGGTTCTTAATCTTGCGAGGATTCTTTCTTCCAAACGGTTGGGCCGGTTGGCAGTGGCCCAATTACCCAGTTGAGGCTTGATGGTAGAGATGTTAAGTCTGGTCCACTGACCTTGCCACAGAAGATTAATTGATTTCTTTCCGAGGGATAGACACGACTGTAGATCACGAGGGACGTCCCAAGTAACCTCGAGCTCTACAGCCGATTTCGCAAGTAAGTCTGCCCGTTCATTGCCATAGATACGACAATGCCCGGGCACCCAGATCAGAGTGAAGGACTTGTTGCATAAGTGCAGCTTATTAATGATGCGACCCTGGATTTCATTAGAAATAGTTTGACATGAGTTAATTGCCTGAAGGGCTGACTTGGAGTCTGAGAAAATTACTATTGAATTATGACGAGAATTTAGTGCATAGTCTATGGCTTTGTCTATAGCAAAAAGTTCTGCTGTAAACACAGATGTATGTATCGGCAATCTGTACCTATGTTCACATTCACTCGACCATACACTCGCACCCACACATTCATCTGACTTGGAGCCGTCAGTGTACACGTGATGAGACCCCAGGTGACTGCGGATGATACCACCAAACAGGTGGTGTATCTCCAACTCCGGCGCCTTTTCTTTTGATGATGGTAACCACGATGTGTTGACGCCGAAGTTGCGTGTCTCCCACGGTGGTATCTTGCTGATGGTAAACTTGTCGCAGTCCCCGAGGTCTATTTGTAGTTCTTCGGCTAGCTGGTGGAGGCGTACAGCCAGTGGCCTCCGTCTTCCATGGTGGAGATAATGATGTTGTTGGAGGGAGGCACTGGCCACGTTTCCGATCTCCGACTTCCTGATGGTCGACATGGCGGTGTTGATAGCGAGTTGATCTCGTCGAAGTCGGAGAGGAGGTATGTTCGCCTCCACCTCCATCCTAGCTACACGTGTACACTTCAGAGCTCCCAAAAATACACGTAAACATCCAATCTTCCTAGTGTTGTATCTGATGCCGATCCATACACCTGTGAGCTATAGTCTAGCTTTGTACGAATAAGGGTCTTATACACCATTAATAAAGATTTCCTGTCGGCTCCCCATGTGGTACCTGATAGGTACTTAAGGACATTTAAAGGTTTTTCACAACGAACAAGCAAATTATTAACATGATGTGTAAAATTTAATCTTTGGTCAAAATGAATTCCTAAAAATTTAACAGAATTATGAAATGGTACCGGTTGGCCATCTAACGTTACGTTAATTTGAGGTACTCTACGTTTACTAAAAATTACTCCGGTACACTTAGGAACGGAAAACTTAAAGCCCCACCGTAAGGCCCATTGGTGGACAGAATCAAGCGCTGCTTGAATCCGTCCTACTGAAAACTGTGCATTACGTGAGGAGTGCCACATTGCACAATCATCAGCATACAACGAGTATTTAAGATTCCTGGGAACTAGAGTTGATGACAGAATATCATTGATCATGATGTTAAAAAGTGTAGGACTAAGCACGCTTCCCTGTGGCACCCCGTTCTCTTGGACAAAAATGTCCGATGTTATATTACAGGGAAGGGTGACAGAAAAGGTTCTGTCACGCAAAAAGTTGTTGATGAAAATGGGCAAATTACCTCTTAAACCATAACCGTGAAGCTTCATCAGAATACCGTGTCGCCATGTCATGTCATAGGCTTTATGGATGTCCAAGAACACCCCTACCATGAATTCTTTATTGGCAAATGCCTTTGAAATGCAATGTTCCAGGTTCATCAAGTGATCAACTGTGCTCCGGTGTTTCCGGAAGCCACATTGTCGATCACTAAATAAACCCTTCGCTTCTAAAACGAAAAGTAGCCTATTATTTATCATTCTTTCCATGACTTTACAGAGGCAAGAAGTCAATGCAATAGGTCGAAATGAACTGGGATCCACAAGACGACCAGACTGTTTAGGTATCGGTATGATCCACGCAAATTGCCATGAGTTGGGGAAGGTGTTAGACACCCAAATCTCATTGTACACTGCTAGCAACTTGACCAGGTTATCCTGGCCAAGATGACGGATCATACCGTATGTGATGGTGTCAGGTCCAGGACTGGTGTCTTTACAGGATCTTAGGGCAAGGAGAAGTTCGTCTATCGTAAACTCCCGGTTGTATGGGTAGTCTACGTCTTCTGTGGCAAAGTCTATCTCTTGTAGTTCAGCCATACGTTTGTGATGGAGAAAACGTTGGTCGTAATTGGCTGAACTACTTACTTTTGAGAAACTCCTGGCAAGTACATTTGCTACGTCCACGGGATCGTCGTAGATGTTATTGTCCACTTGAAGAGTGGTGATGGGGGTATACGGGCGTTTGTTATTTAATATCTTTATAGTGGACCAGACTTTCGTTAGTGGTGTAAAACGATTCACCGTGGACACAAACGACCGCCAAGAGTCCCTTTTAGCTCTATTAATTACTCTCCTCGCCTCAGCCCTCGCCCGTTTGTAAGCTATAAAGTTGTTCTGAGTGGGCTGTTTGTCAAAAATCCTGTATCTCCTATTACGTCTCCTTAATGCCTCTCGGCAATCCGTTGACCACCAATGTGCTTCACGCTTATTTCGAATTATAGAGGTTTTAGGAATAGCAACCTCAGCTGCGTGTAAAATGTTTTGTGTTAAATTTCGCATCTTTTCATCTATGGTCTCCCCAGATATATCTAGGTCGACGATCCTCCCAATCTGCTCTCTTAAAATTGAATTTTGGTACCAAAGGGGCCGAAACAGTATGACTTGAATAAGAGAGACAGATGGGAAAGTGGTCACTACCAAGGGAGTCGGACTCAGGATGCCAAGAAAAATCCTGGTGTATATCCGGGGAGGCCAGAGACAAATCGATGGCCGAAAAGTTGCCAGAACGATCGTCAACCCTGGTGGCTTGACCATCGTTCAGGAGGCCGAGGTTGGATTGTAATATAATGTCTGCCATCTGCCCTCCACGAGCATCAGTTCTTAAGCTTCCCCACTGACAGTGATGGGCATTAAAGTCGCCCAGTATTAATTTTTTACCAGTCAGTTGTCTAAATAGATTATGTAATGAATCACTGTCAATGGGGCCGCGTGGCAGACAGTAAATAGAGCAGATGGATATGTAGGTGTTGTGTAATTTTACTCTGCAAGCAACGGCTTCCAGAGTAGTGTTTAATGTTATTTGTGTCTGTGGATGTGATTTGTGTGTGTATATTGCTACTCCGTGTCCATCGTTTCTCCTGTATGCGTTGTAGTGTTTAAATTGTGTTGGGTCAGAGTGATTCTCCAACCCTGTCTCCTGTAAACAGACGACGTCTGGCCTGTGTGTGTGTAATAATATTGATATGTTGTTGATATGTAGTACAGTGAACATGGCGGTTTAAGAGTTACGGGGTCGGCCTGAGCGCTTAGTCTTCTTGTGCCGCCCGCCGCCTGGCGAGTGGCTACCGGGGGACCTTTCCCGGTTCTTGCGTCCGGAGACATCCATTGCTTCCTCATCAATGGTGAGTCTCCCAGACTCCACCGAGGAAGAGCTATCCCTTCTCTCCCCCGATGAAGTGGGAGTAGGGTGTGTGCAAGGAAGTGACTTGTTTGGTTTTAGGGTGGTGTAGTTAATTTTATCTGTCTTGTCTGACTTCTTCTTTTGTTTCTCTGACTGCAAAGAAGCTGCAGCCCGAGAATAGGAGTTAGTAGATGGGGTAATAGTCTTAGAGGGGGTAATAACAGTAGGTGTAGAAGTAGAGTGATCAGCCTGTTCGCTTGGCTCTGACTCAGTCTGAGTACTAATAGTACACATCACGGGTCGAGATATCACCGCCGATGCATACGAGACATTGGGTGATGGGGTCGCTTGCGATCCCATCACCACCTTCCTCGCATCATGATAGGAGATACCTCACACTGCTTTCACCGAGCAGACCTCCTTCTCCAGCTTCCACTTGGGACAATCCCTCGAGGAAGTGGAGTGAGTACCCTTACAATGAAAGCAGGAGAGCTCCACTGATGTGCACTTTTCCTCAGCATGGCCAGGCGTCGCGCACCTGCCACACACTGGAGAAGAAGCCTTACAAGTTCTATTACCGTGTCCATAAATCTGACAGTTCAAGCATCTAAGAGG
The DNA here is from genome assembly GCA_033782935.1 of Petrolisthes cinctipes. Lineage (NCBI taxonomy): Eukaryota > Metazoa > Arthropoda > Malacostraca > Decapoda > Porcellanidae > Petrolisthes > Petrolisthes cinctipes. The sequence continues at coordinate 107,910 of JAWQEG010001460.1, forward strand.
GTTGGGGATAAAGGGTCTTACTTTAACAATTTCATAACCTATTTTGACAGTTTCAGTAAGTGAAACTTTGCCACAAGTCAAAATGAGTGTTGCAGTCTTCTTCCTCATACCATCCTCTAAACGAGTTCTGAATCTAGTGTCAATGATATCTTGGTTCCTCATTTCCTCAATTATTTCCGTTTCTTCCATCATCATTAAATCCCTACAGGTGATTACTCCCCTGCAGGAATTCATGGCTTGAGGAATCTTGGCTTCTACTTCATAATTGTGGATCTGACGTAATTTCAGCAAACTTGCTACTTGTTTTGAATTGAATGTTTTGACAAGGTCTCCAGATGCAAGTTTTTTAACTGATTCAACCTCACCAGCCCAGCCATCAATTACCTTTTGAACAATGAAAGGATTGAGGCCGGCTAGTGGGGCCGAACCAGTGGCATGAAGCATAACAAATGAGGCATTTTTTACGTCTATGTCAAGGGGTGTTCGAGTCTCGGTTCGTCCGTCGTTTCGTGGTGGTGGTCGGTCATGGCCGCCTCCTCCGCTATGCGGAGGAGGGGTTGGGAGGGAAGGCAACATAGTAACCACTTCCCCCAAGGATGGGGGGAAGTGGGAAGAGGAAAAGAAAACACCAGAAAAGGATAATACCAGCCCTAATTAACTAATGTTTGAGATCAACCTCTCGACTCACACTAAGGTGGTCCGACTGTGTTTAATCACACCCAGAGCTATCAGTGGGGGAGTCCACCATAGGTAAGAGGCAAAGTTGATCTCAATATAAAGATATAGACACCTACTATATCTTCTACCAGCTATGGAGGGAATGACTACTAGCTAAGCCTAGTCGTCACCAGAAGGGTGAAAAAAAAAGAAACTACTGCCGGTGCGGCAGGCCCTGGCAGCTAGAGGAGAGCACAAAACATACATCCACTCTCTCCACGACCCAGTCTCAAAGTCCTTCCAGCCCAGCAGTAGTTACTAGCTCGGTCCTTATATTTGGTAGGACTACAGTCCCGGATGTAGCGTCGCCACGCGATCTCCTGACCCAGCACGTAGGCAAGTATTTCTTTCCCAGGGATGAATCACTGCAGAGACAAGGAGTGGAGTCTAGCAGCTGGCGTCCCTAGAGAGGCGGCTCATCTGGCGGCTGGTATCCCAAGAGAGGCGGCTCGACTGGTGGCTGGTATCCAAGAGAGGATTAGTCGTGTCTGGGAAGGGGATTAATGTACTCGCCACTCCTTGGGTAGAATGCGTGGCTAGCTATGATCAAGGTAAATATAGCTACCCCAGGTAGTTTCAGTGGGCGGGCAACCTGTATGAAAACTGGTACGCTCTACGCATGATGTATCAGGATATGGGGTTGGAGTCTCTCTAACCTCGGCCAATCATTTCCTAGATACATCATGACGTCACTCTAGGTGCACGGCCGAGTGACCATTAAACTACCTGGAGTAGCCAGGGTTCATATAGATACATGAACCCTGGTGTGGACTGTGAAACACGGGAGTTCTGTCGGAACGATATCGTACCGCATCCGGCAGCAAGCTTTTTATTTTTTACATATATAATAATACTTGCATTCCTAATATCTTATATTATTATTTTCACTACAATGAACTCGAAAAAAAGACATATACCATATGACGATTGTTTCTATGGAGAAAAAACAAAAGAAAATTTTTTCTTTTTGTTTCTGTTTCTTAAATACCTAGTCTCAGTAAATAATTTTTATACCTTAGCTATGAGAAAAATATGTGAATTATAAATATCAATGACAAATATATAAGAAAAATATATATTTGAAAGTCCGCATGTTTAATTTTTACACTAGCTCCAGGACGGCCACCAGCCACCAGGAGGCATCTCGAGCTCACTAAAGTACTCTGCACAAAACAAACAACTTCGGTACGAACTCTCAGGTGTTCTACCCAAATCTTCCCTTCTCGAATACTGCACCCATCTCCTTGACCTACAAATCAAGGTATTGAAAGAATTACCGTTTTGTAGCAGTGTTCCCAGATCCGGCTAGGTGTTAACGACATTCAGTAACCTTTGAAGTCTCTAGATAAAACAGTCAATTGAAACAGCATTGGCACATAGGGAATACAATACTCGTACCGGTTTCCTTACAACAAACCAGACACAGTGGGAAAATTTTGCAGATTACTATTTCAGTGACAACTCAATTAGTTAAAAAAATATTCAATATATATTATTAACCATTCCTTATCCTTAAGAAATCGAAAAAAAGACAAATCCGGTCTTTTATTCCTACTATTAGTGCATTTTATCGCAGCACAAATCATGCTGTTTACCATGCCAGTGACGCCACAACTCTAGTTTTACGCGTTTCTCACTTGGGGAGCCACAGTCTCTAAAATAACACAGGAGCGGGCAGTCCCCTCTTTACCTTCCATATTCTTTGCCAATACTACATCAGTACTCTCCTTATCTTGATCCAAATTTCATATAACTCCTAAAATAAAGACCTACTTCAATGTAGGCAAAGACTTATTTATTTAAAGGATGAAAAAATTGCAAGTGTTCACCTGAGATGTCATTTAAGTGTTGATTTAATATTTGAGAAGTAGAGAGGCGCGACCTTCAAAAGGAACTCTACGACCTTGTTGAGTCTGAACAACTGCTGTATAAAATAAATTATAATACTTCCGTATGATGACTAACTACAAATATCTCATACATTAATAATGTACATATTGATTTGCTCATTACATAATGGTAAAATGTAATGAAAAAACAAGCTCAGTTTACTTTTTCAGAGTATGAAGTACTGCTGTATAGCAGATAGGCTATAATACAGGCATAAGAATCTTGGTGACAAATGTAACTACTTTGGTTTTCATTTTATAATTTATAGCCTCTACTGAGTGCAGAAGGAATATCAGATGTGATGAAGTTGTATAGAATGGAATTAAGGGCTAATGAGTTCACAGAGAGATGTAAAAGTGAAAAGATCACTGATGAAAAGAAGGGAAAGCTAAAATAGGTGATAGGACAAGGCCATATACGGAATACTATTGTTGATTATCTTGAGAGAGAAGCAGTGACCTTCTACACTCTATAACAGTGGTTCTCAAACTGTGTTCCCCGGAACCCCAGGGTTCTGTGAAGACCATTCAAGGGTTCCATGGCAAAAAATTATGTGTATGCATGTGTAGTGGGGAGGGTTCCACCGATTTTTGGAGAGGGTCGCTGACGGTTCCTCCGAGTACCAGCATATGTCAAAGGGTTCCGTTAGTTGGAAAAGTTTGAGAACCACTGCTCTACATGAGCTACAGATCGACCAGAACGGAAATTATAATTGTGAGGAAAAAAGACTTGAAAGCGAATGAGGGGATCCTGCAATTATGATTTGTACCAGACTTTACCAAAGGCAAAAACAAATCCCAAAATGAATGATCTTATAGATGTTCAGTTGCCTCTAGTGAATTTACATAATTCAATAAGGAAATCAAAGTTATTACTATTTTTATTCTTAGCCTTTATTCATTTTATTACCAAGATAATTTCCTTATAGGGCTTACCAAAGTTGACTACATGTATGTACAGTCGCGAACCAAAGTTTCGCTGCCCCCTTAGCTGGCAGGAAGTTGAAGTCAGTGTAAAAGATAGGCTGGACGATCGGACCAACTGGTGTATTGAGTTTGTAACGATCGAGACAGGATGAGGTTCACTCTCCACAAACCCAAAGTCATGGAAAGTGAACCTCAGCCTGTCTCGTTACCAACTCGATAATCCAGTTTGTCCAATCGTTCAGCCTATCTTTAACACCAACTTCACATTCCTGCCAGCCAAGGGGGTGACGAAACTTTGGTTCGTGACTGTACAGTACATACGTATTGTACCTGGTATTTTGTTGACTGTAGGCTATATTTGCTATGCAATCCTTCGGTTTGACTGATATATGTAATGATTATGAATATTGTGAACAATCGTAAATCGACAATAATCGTTGACGAGGAATACAGCGACATTAATTGACAATCTGTCACTGTTTATTGAATAGGATTTAAATTACAGTGTGTAAAAATTCAATGAAAAGGATTGGAATTCAGTAAAAGTTCATAAAAATCATGTTGAAATTCCGCCAATGTTTGCTAAAGAGGTTGAATGAAGTGTTGAAGGAACTTGAACATCTCTAGCCCGTTTAGTGTTCTTGGAAAAGGACTGTAGTGATGGATTTGGCTGGCATGGCGAAATTCATGAACTCCACACCACTGCCGGTGTCCACACTGACGCTCTTACCGCTGTCACCCCTGTAGAGAACAAACACAAAAAGTTACCTTCACCATTATTATATATACCACACTGTCTCGCCGCGACTTTGTTACTTCATTAGTTATTATACACTTAAACATCAAAACTGAGTGACTTATCGAGAGCAAACACTACTCACAGCGCAATAGCTAATGTTATTATGCCTCCGGTATAGAACAAAGTCAGAGAGGAAAGTTGAATTATGCAAAAGTGACTGGCTTGGAACCCTCAAGAAGTTATCACGACTTCCGCCTAGCTACAGTAGCCTATTATGTCTGTACCGTACCTGTTTAGGATGATGACGACATCGGTTAGTGAAGGGATATCGTGGACGGCTACAGCAATGACGTCACCGCTCCCTGGCCCTGACACAGATGAAGCCATGCGGATTGACCCTGGTGGTATGAATTTTGAGAAGTGGCCCAAGGCGTAGAACATGGGCTGCTTGTAGAACTCACCCGCATCCTGATAGTGAGAGACAAAATAAGATTATGGTATGTACAGTACGTAGCGGGAAATTTGTGATAAATTTTACATTTTCTCCCTCGTCCTGTCAAATTGAAGAGCTATATAGGATATATTTTATATGTTTTCTCCGTCCTGGAGAGAGAGAGAGAGAGAGAGAGAGAGAGAGAGAGAGAGAGAGAGAGGTGAAGGGTGAAGGAGGGAGAATGCTGATATATACAAACTGAGGAGAGGAGGAAGAGGAGAAGGAGAGTACTGTACCTTGTTGATAATGATGGGAGAATCGGCAGCATTATTGACCCAGTTTGGTCCACCACCCATACTCAAAGCCATGTTCCAGTCCACCCAGCCAGTCGCCCAGTGGTTCAGGTCCTGCACAGCCGAAAGTGCGTCAAGTGTATAGAGACTATAGAGTAATAAAATAAGTTGTAATTTCTGCTCATCCATGCACTACTGATAAGTGAATGTGGGTTACGGTATGCCCATATTTCATTTTAATTATATATTTACCTATATATTTATTTATTATTGTTTGTTTTTATTGCACAATGGTTTATTGCCTTGTTCACACACATGACAGACTTTAGTGTTGGTCAGTGTCATTGTAAACAACACTATATAGTCAACTTTAATAAGAGTTCCAATTAATTGTTTACAACAGTACTTCGGTGAAATTACCTCCGAGATATTAGAAAAGAGCAAATGCAGTTCTCATAAATAAATAAATAAATAAGTAAATAGATAAATGAATGAATTACACACAAGATAAGCACAACAACACTCACCTCCAAGATGTCAAAGGCGTAGTTCTCAGCCCTCACCCATGACCCCAAGATGACCTTTTCGTCTGGTCCAGCGTTCCAGCCTACAAAAAGACACAGAAAGGTGATACAGTATAAAATTTATCTTTAGGGGTAATCTCTTTTGGGGGGAATTGATGCCTTGTAAGACCTTCAAATAATGCTAGAGTTGAGACACGAAAGATGGTACAATACATTATGTATCTTTATTTTAGTGTATAATCTGTCTGGGGGTAAATTGAAGCTCTCTTAGACCTCCAAACAATGCTAGAAGGCAGATCCCCTATATAGGCTACTCGTATACTGAGGAGGTCTGCTTATTTCCTTGTATAGCTTGTAGGGAATCAGTAACCATCCAATTTGCCTACACGAGAAAACTTCCTTAACAACTGAATGATTGGGAGTGGGAGGGTTTCTGAGACTTAGATAAAGATTCCCTCTGGTGTTAATTCAAGCATAGATAGTAAGGGTCCCACCAACTAAAAACAATAAGGGAACTAACTATCCAACCAAGGAACCCACCAAACATACACACATTCCCATCAATGAACAGAAGCAACCCATACTCACCCATTCCACCTACTATCACAAGACTTGGTATTTTGATCCAACACACACAGACAGGACTCGGTAGTTGAAAACACACACACACAGACAGGACTCGGTATTTTGACACAGACAGGACTCGGTATACAGTTTGACACACACACACACACACACACACACATACCACTTACCATCACAGACAGGACTCGGTATTTTGACACACACACACATCACTTACCCTCACATGACTCAGTGTATAGTAAGTATTTCTCAGGGTATAGGTTGTGTGTATCATCCATAGAATCAGTGGATGTCCGCCAGTTAGCATACCAGTGTAGTGCTGTGCCGTCCACGTATTGGTAACACCCAGCGTCATCCAGGCACTGTACACACACACACACGAGAAAATTAAATGTATGTGGTTGTCATAGCAAATACACACACACATAATAGAATTTTGAATGTATGTAGTTTTCATAGCAAATACACACACACACAATAAAATTTTGAATGTATGTGGTTGTTATAGCAAATACACACACACACACACACACAATAGAAAGTTAAATGTAAATGGTAGTTGTCACAGTAAACACATTGTATTGTCAGAGTACACCCCTATGTCCCTGTTCACCTAGCAGTAAGTAGGTACCTGGCTGTAAAAGCAAGGATAGCAACCTTGTAGGCTGGGAGAAGATGTGTTAATGTAACAAGACTGACTGCCTTAATGACCACCACCATGAGTCGATAGGCATAAAGCCCTAAATCATCATCTTCTATACACATCACTTACTCCACAAACTTCATCAAGAGCAGAACCATAAAACCACCTTGAAGAAGCCTCACCAGGAGGCGTAAAACTCAGAGTTTCGGTGTACAAAGTTAATAGTTTATACTATTACTTCAATCTAATAAAGCTGTCAACTTTCACCAGCATTTTCACTTAACCTTTTTTTATAGTATATTACTTAGTGAAGAAATATGGATATATTCATTCAATCCCTCACTGACTCTAACAAGAAGGTATTTTATAAATCAAAAATACCATTCTGAAGGTTGTAAAAACTTCTAGTGCTGTTGAATTTAACAAAAATTGTATAAGAGAATATATATATATATATATATATATATATATATATATTATATATATATATACATATACGTGTGTATATATATATATATATATACGTATGTATATATATATATATATATATACGTATGTATATATATATATATATATACATGTGTGTATATATATATATATATACATGTGTGTATATATATATATATATACATGTGTGTATATATATATATATATACATGTGTGTATATATATATATATATACATGTGTGTGTATATACATATATATATATATATATACATATACATGTGTGTGTATATATATATATATATATATATATATATATATATATATATATATATATATATATATTACACCCTGTACGTATTTTATGTTTTGTATGTACTGTATGTATGTATTTATTTCTGTATGAATATATTATGTCGATTTGTATGTATGTATTATTGGTCACAAGAATTCGTACAAATGCTGTTGTTTTCGAGAGTAAACAACATATAAAAATGTAAGACTACGTAACTGCAATACAACATTATTAATTGGGTTTGTTCTTTTGCAATCACTGAGGCATTTGGTAGATCATTTATTACAGTACTTTCAGAATAATAAGTTTTCTTTTTATATTGCCTGTGTAAGAATTTCTTTGGCCAACCGTATGTGTGGTTGTATATCTGTGCATGTATGTCAATAAATATGAAAGTCTGCATATGTGGATGTACCGGTGAAACGTACCAGATCCCTACGACTGACCACGGATCGTTTGAACATTGGTGGAGGTCGTCACTCCGACTCAGTCGGAGGGCGGGACTACCTTACGACGGGACTAGCTCAGTTACGACCGACCACGGGAGTAAGATATGACCAGTTTTGAACATCCGACCCATAGTATGTATGAAGATATAAGTATGTATGTATGTACGTATGGTTGGATGCATGTATGGTGTTAATAAATAAATGAGTATACATAACATAAGATAGGTATGTATACTGTAGATGTATTGTAAAGTATGAATGTATTTAAAGTAAACAAGTAAGTATACATGTGTGTACTTACAGGTGAAACATAATCGGGAATAGTGTCCCTGCTTTGGTCATGAATCATGAGTTGTACATCACCATAACCAGCTGACTCCATGGCAGGGCCCAGATAAGTCTTAATCCAGTCACGGGTATCCTCAGGGCTCCAGTAACAATTGTTCCAGCCTGCGTCCTAAGGGAAGGGTCATGGATACCTTTATTGATGGGCATTATGGATTTTCAGACACACACACACACACACATTAGGGGTCCTTGTATTGGTGGTTAGTTCATGGTTTAGTAATGCGGGTGTTGTTGTTTTTATTTACTTAATTGTTGATTTAATCATGTGTTTATTTGTGTGCTTCTTCTATTTTCTATGTAATCATTCATCTTTTAACTTATGCACACATCTATTCATTTACCTATTTATTTATTTGCTTAGCCTGTGGTGTTGGTGGTGAACTGGAGGCTATTGATGCCAAACAGGAAATGTATTGACGACAGTATATAGTTTTGATTCACTTACTTTCAATCCAGCCAATGGTTCATCTTGCATAGTGACACCCCACACTGGTGCTCCCTCTGCCTCGTATGCCTGCAGGAACCTACACAAATAATGCTTAACTTAGTTCATCTGGCGTTGGTCAAAGTATATGTATTGTACTAAGATGGAAGGAAGTATCTTTATAAGTGGACAAAAAATATCATATATTTGGGAGTTAGTTGTGCAATAATCCAATAACAAAATTTGTTAGTAGGAAGTCAGAGAAATATATAAATTTTAGTAAGGATTAAGGTTACACAACTTTGTTTATATTCAGAGGACATAAGAATAATGAAACACTATACAGTATGTTATTTATTACCTGGCCAAACTTTATTAGCCTACTTTTCTCTTTTTTTTTTTTCAGAGATTGTAATGGCAAAACCAAGACATATAACGTCAACCATGTGGCACCTGGCATCTACCATACACCACAAAAAAGTCCTACAGATCACGATAGCCGTTGATTGGTCAATATTATGTAACCTCTGATCCTGTTCATCATGTGTGTTCTCCAGGATCACAAGCGACTATAACTCAGACATGCTAGTCTGTGATTGGCCAATATTATATCTCGTTGATCTGTATGTCTCTACATATATCGCGCTGTTTTTGTGACTAAACCACAAATAGAAAACAACTTTAAACTCTCTTCAAATAATTCAAAATAAAGCGTTAAAATTCATTTTCAACATAAAATATCCCAAAATAATAACCAATGAAGAACTACACTACCGTGCAAATCTTCCAAAAATAAAACATTTACTGCTAGAAAGAGCAAATGACATATGGGGAAAAATATCAACACTTGAAATGAGCAATAACCTGTATGAATTAACAACTGAAACAATGGGAAGACAACAAAATAATTGGTTCCCAATAAGCTACTTATGTCGTACTGTTAATAATGATTAGAAAACAGCACAAACAACACAAGTAAGACTAAATGAACATGAGGCAGCAAGGCCTATACATTACAATAGTGTTAAAATGTTAACAAACAATTAAAACCTACAGCGCCCTGGTCGAGCCCAGGAACTTTTGTCTCCCACTGTATTTCCTTTTAGTACCTATCTTCTAAGTATTCCCTAATACAACCCTTCTTTCAAATCTTTACTCCAATCACCATAGTCATAGAATAAACCAGTAGACCATTCACCAAACAATCTTTCCTTCCTTACCTCTTTCCTTACTAAAGAAATAATAGACTGAGAAGAAAAAGAGAAATATTGTGACTTCCTAAAGAGAATCTGACTATTGAGAAAATCAAGGAAAGGAACAGACTGACTGTAGCTGCCTCGCTACAACCATTTAAACTAATAAGTACTTATGAACTCGTAGCTACGGTATGCTATTCAAACAATATACTTACGAATGAAAACAAAACTAAAAACAAAATCAACCCAAACTGTAACCAATCGTCTCCTCCTCCTTACTTGGTGAAAATACACTAATACACCATAAAAACCGGTTGCTATTACATGATAGGAATGATAGAAGTGAAATGAGACAACACTATAAACAATACCAACCAAAACAGAAAGTAAATATCATCTTACTTGATAAAATAATTTGCGTACGGTTCCCACATCTCCTTCAGGATCGAACCAGACCCATTGAACGTGCCACTCTCCTTCATCCAGGCTGGGGGCGAAAAAGGTGAACCAAAGAGTAGCAGTTTCCTGTTGGCCACCTGCTGGGCTTGTTTGATGTACGGCAGCTGTGACGTCGGAGAGGGACATGAGGGAGACGAGTCAGTATGGTAGGTAAACATTGCCTCGTCATGAAGATATAATCTGTGCTCGAGGTGTGTTTTGTGAATCCACATTATACATACATACATGTACACACACACTCTATACTGTACTACCTTCTCTGTCGTACACACACACACACACACACACACATAGAGGGACGGGAAGGGGACGAGTAAGTTAATAGGTAAACTGCTCAGTCATGATGGGTACTATATTGTACAGTGGATGTTTTTAATTAATCTATACGTACATACAATACATACATACACATTCTCTCTCTCTCACACACACAGAAATACAAGCACACACTCACAGTCTCTCTATCTCTCACTCTTTGCAATATCATTTCTCTCTCCCTAACCCCATCTCTCTCTAAATCCCATGCAATCTCCCTCCTCCCTTCCCCTCTCCCTCTCGCTCTGACCTTGTACTGGTAATCCTCGATGGTGAGATTGAAATGCACAAGGTCCACATCGCCCTCCACATCATCGTACGAGTAAGGCCTGATGGAGTAATCGGTACCAGCCATTGGGAGACGACACAGGTTGTACTCTATGCCATCAGGTGAGAAGTAAGACCTGCAATGAAAGGAAAGGAGAAGTGTTGGATGATATGGAAGGCTTTCGTGTGTGTGTGTTTTATAAAAAGGAAGGCGTATGTGTTTATATGTTTGAATGTGTGTGTGTGTTATAAAAAGGAAGACCTATGTGTGTTTGTATATTTGAATGTGTATGTATGTGTGTGTTTGTGTGTGTGTGTGTGTGTGTATGTATTCTTTCCTCCTGAAAACCCTCCCTCAATGGACGTTTTCACAGAGATAACTACACTTTTCTTTGGGAACACTATCACACTGTAATCATTATTATGTAGAAATAAAATAATACCTGTAGATAGATAAGTTGTCTGAAATATACAAAGTCATGTTTCTCTGGAAGCCAACTATTAAGAGGAATAACGTTCACTGGTATGTCAGATGGTTCCAGACGACAACCACAACAACAACAACAAGACCTGGATACTCATTATAGAAGGTGACTGTACTTATGGAATTTTGGATACTTATTATGGCTGGTGACTCTAAACAAACGTAATAATTGGTTCGCTGGTATGTCAGATGATTCCAGACAACAACAACAACAAAAACCTTTTTACTCATTATGACTGGTGACTGTACATATCCACCCACCTGATGAGGAAGTCCTGTGCCTCCAGCGGTAGTGTGGCAATGTTGATGCCTGTCGAGTCTGTAAAGCCACCACCGAAGCCGAATATGGTCTGGTAGTCAGTGTTGGGGTCCAGGGTCAGAGAGACGTCAGCATCTGTATGGAGGAAAGAGAAGGAAAAAAATGAGCTAGGGACAGTTGACAGGGAGTGTGGCTGGAGTCGAAGGGGTGCTAAAACAATCTCTGTAGAGATGCCATGCAAGTAACTTGAGACAGTAAGGAAGCTCCTTATGCATCTACCCAGGTGAACAGACTCTAGAATACACGGTACAGTTTATTTGATAACATTCAAGGGTGCAGTACATATGGTATGGGGGAAGGCCAGTCTGCCGATGTTGAGTCGTGGAGAGTCGGTAGTTGCAGTGTCGCTTATGTAGTAGTGTAGGACAGGGGGACAGCGTGTGGATATAGTGAGAACACGTGGACTTACTTGTCACGACCTTCTTTCAGATCGTCAGTATGGTTTCCATCAGGGACGCTCTACTGGCGATCTTCTATCTCTCCTTTCTGATTCATGGTCATCCTCTTTTCGGAACTTTGGTGAAACTTTTACTGTTGCCCTCGACATATCCAAAGCTTTTGATAGAGTCTGGCACAAGGCTTTAATCTCCAAACTGCCCTCATTCGGTTTCTATCCCTCTCTCTGCACCTTTATCTCTGATTTCCTTTCTGGCCGTTCTATAGCTGCTGTTGTAGACGGTCACTGTTCTTCTTCCAAGTCTATTAATAGTGGTGTTCTGTTCTATCACCCACCCTCTTTCTCCTGTTCATTAATGACCTTCTTACCTGTACCTCTTCCCCTATCCACTCCTATGCTGATGATTCCACCCTACACTACTCCACTCACTATGACAACCGCCCATCCCTGCAGCTCCTCTCCACATCACGTGATGATGCAGTAGCACGCCTGACTTCTGATCTTTCCCTCATCTCTAACTGGGGCAGAGAGAACCTTGTTGTTTTTAATGCCTCTAAAATACAGTTCCTTCATCTTTCAACTCGTACTAATCTTCCTGATGACTATCCCCTCTCCTTCAACGACACACAACTTGACCTTTCCCCCTCTCTTAATATTCTTGGAGTCTCTTTCTATCATAATCTCTCTTGGAGAGATCACATTACTTCTCTTGCTAAAAACTCCTCAAAGAAGTTAGGTGTGCTGCGCAGATTCCGTGATTATTTCACCCCCTCGCAGTTGCTGTCTCTGTACAGGGGTCTCATCCGCCCCTGTATGGAGTACGGCTCTCATGTGTGGGGTGGTTCAACATTCACAACAATCTTGGACAAGGTAGAATCAAAGTCCTTTCGTCTCATCAACTCTCCTCCTCTTACTGATTCACTGCAACCTCTCTCTCTTCGCCGCAATATTGCATCACTTTCTCTCTTCTATCGCTATTACACTGGACATTGCTCTTCTGAACTCTCTCAATGTATGCTTCCTCCCCTCAGCAACTCCCTAATGCAAGAGTTAACCGGTACTCTCAGTCTTTCATATACACAACTGGTCAACTCTGGAACACTCTACCTTCATCCATCTTTCCACTTTACGACGACTTATGTTCCTTCAAACGCAATGTGTCTAGGCATCTCGAACGAAATTGGACATGATTTTGGACACTCTAACTAAACCTACGCAGATAGGGACAGTGAGCGGGCCCGTGGCCTTTAGTCCCCATCTTTTTTTAATAAATAAATAAAAAAAAAAAAAAAAAAAAAAAAAAAAAAAAAAAAAGGTGTGTGACGACGGCAGGTATGGTTGGTCCTTCCTCCTTAGAAGCTCGCTAGATGGTCTCTCACACAAGCGCCACTCCGCTCTTTTATATCCTTGCTTTAGGTTCCCGTATGTAGCATCATTCACGTGATCATGCCATCCCCTGACCTGCTGCACCCACCTTGGTTCATACCTGGAGGAAGCGGGAGGTTGGCGGCTGGGTTCCCAAAAGTACGTAAGCTGAGCCAGGGGACGGGATTAACCAAACCGCCAGACTGTGGCTTGTCTGGGACGGGGAGATCACAAAGAAACAGGGAGCGGCGTACCAGCACATGGAATATATATATAGGAATACGGAGTGGTGCGTATGCCACCACTTCAAACTTATAAAGGTAGAGAGAACAAACATACACACGGGAAATCATAATAATAATAATAATACACATATACATGCACACATATACCAGGCCTTCATCTCCACGCTGGAGGTAGCCTCGTCACGTCACACACCCTCCGAAACAAAATGCTCAAACAGAAAACCCCGCCCCCCCACACACACACTCCACATCTCAACCCCCTGATCCCTGTTGGAGGAGGGAGCCCCTCACCACACAACCGCATCCCCTTGTGAGACTACAAGAGGTACAGTCATGTTTGCATCCATAGCAAGGCCCGGCAGCAAAAGCTGGTTTACCCCTGCCACTTCACTACAGGGCAGACTCCCCCTCCAGCATTCAGCCGGCCATGGGCCTCACTCAATGCAATAATAATAATAATAATAATAAACACTTTAGGCACGTCGAATACATACCAGGATTTGGAGTGCTTTCTAAAGAGGACGTGTTCTGTGCGAATCGGAGTCCATCCCTGGAGGAGGTGACGGTGGTGAAGAGTCCATCAGCAGGTACCGGTATGACCCCCTGCAGATCACAGTCCGACGCCGTACACACACACACCACACTGTCAGCACCGAAGTCACGTGGGTTGCACTCGGTTCCCCCAGCTTTAAAGGGGGTTGTTGTTGTTATTTTGTTGTTGTTGTTTTACATTAGTAGGTTATATATATATAATTTTTTTTTAGTTTATTTAGAAAATATTTTGAAAACATCATTATTTGGTTATACAATAATTATCTTTTAGTTAATTTGGAAACATTATTAACATTATTAAGTTATACATTTATTATTTTTTTAGTTCACTTTGAAACCAATATCAACATTATTAGGTTACCGGTACACAATTAGCTTTTAGTAATTTTGAAAACTTTATTAACATTATTAGGTTATACAATTATCTTTTAGTTCATTTTGAAAACATTACTAGGTTATGTAATAATTTTTTAGTTCATTTAGTTTACATTAGAAGGTTATGCTATTTTTGTTAGTACTGTTTATTTACATTAGTTGGCTATACAATTCTTTTATTCATTATGTTTATATTAGTATTTTTTTTATTCTTTTTGTTTACGTTTGGATACTATCTTTTTGTTCCATATTTTGGTGTGTTGAAATAATATATGGATAGATGGAGTTGTTGGAGAATTTATTTATATTTATGAGTCTTAATTAAATGTTTACCGACTCTGGCTGTGTATTTATGTATTTATATTATGTATTAGATGCTTAAGGGGAGATTCTGTTGTTGGTGAATTGGAAGGTCTTTGATTCCTCCAAACTATGCCACGAAACAGATGCCCTCAATGGTACCAATAGGGGCCCGGATCTGTTGTTTGGTGGCACAGTTTGGAGGAATGAGACAGCTTCCAATTCACCAATATGAGAATCTCACCTTAACTCATTATACGCACATAAATATCTATTAAGGTAGCAATTCACCTCTTCTCGGTAAATCAGAGGGCTACTGATTTCTCCAAATTATGTCAGGGAACAGATTAGTGCATCAGTATACGAGTGTGAAATCTGTTTTGTAGCCTAGTGTGGAGTAATCAGTAACCCTCCAGCTCGACCAAAAAAGGTGACCCCCTAAAGGAAGACTGGGATTATATTTACAAGTTGCTACAACTCGATTTTAAAAATTTTACTATTACCAGTGTTTATATTTCACAATTACAAACAACTTTTCTATATACCATTTGCCTCGCAGATGCGTTATAACACTAATTACGGTAGTGGGTGTCGTATTTTTCAGAGTCCAAAAATTTCGTAAAATTGTCTTTTTCACACTTTTCTTATTACAATATGCTCTATTTCAACTTGTACTACAATATTTCTTAGTAGCATTTCCGTTATAAGGCCACTCTCACGATTTCTAACCTTCAATGTGTTTGCAAGTCAAAACAAATATGGCTGCCATGGGCATTGAATTCAAAACATAGGTCAGCTGATCTATGAGCCCCACAGTGTGACCTGGTGGCACATTTTTTAACTTCAAGCCAAATCTAACCAATCAGTTTTTCACACAATTCTATCATCTCGTTATTGACCAACCATAGACCTACAACACGTGACTACGTCACTGAAACTTTAGTCTCTCCATTTATCTTGCCAGTACAACATTACTGTCTGTCTGTGGAGGAGGTATATCCTTGGCTCACCTGGTTAACTCACCTGGCTGCTTGGTTTTACAAATTTTTACTGGAGCAACACAGAAATTATACAAAAAAACACTTGTGCCTCTTATTGAAAAATAAATTAGTCCATGATCAGTTATAATAACTTATTGTTGGAAGGTTTAAAGTGCTTTGAATATAAGGTCATCCAGTCCACCTACCACCAATACAACTTGCCAGAATACAACAATACCACCTACTCTTCAACTCCACAAGAACCAGTACCTTCCACATAATTTGCTTCCAATTAAGGTAAATTGGTGTATGAAACAAAGAGTCTGATTTGGTCTTCCTAATTCTATAACAAATTGATGTTCTGGTTAAGACCGAAGGATGCCAAGGTTAGGTCCCAAAGGATGCCTTGAATAGGTCCCAAAGGATGCCTTGAATAGGTCCCAAAGAATGCCAAGGTTAGGTCCCGAAGGATACCAAGGTTAGGTCCCAAAGGATACCAAGGTTAGGTGCCGAAGTATGGCAAGGTTAGGTCCCGAAGGATGACAAGGTTAGGTGCCGAAGTATGCCATGGTTAGGTCCCGAAGGATGACAGAGTTAGGTTCCGAAGGATGACAGTTAGGTCCCGAAGGATGCCCCCTTCTAGGTTAGGTTAGGTCAGGTCAGGTAAGGTCTTTTTAATTCTGTAATATCTCGATGCTATGGTTAAGACCAAAGGATGCCCGATCCAGGTTGGGTCAGAAAAAAGGGTAAAGGTACAGAAGTGGACCTTACTGTATAATAGATATTTTACTGTCATTACCCACTATTTTGGACCATTCTAAGACACTTTTCTTCTAAGGTTTTTCTTCCTCAAATGCCCCGTTTCCAAGATAGGGCATATTCAAATGGGGCATTTTGAAATTAGCCTGACCTTACCTGACCTAACCTAACCTAGACCGCATCAGACTACCGGGACCTAACCTGCGCAAACTACCGGGAAATAATCGTAATAAAGTACAATAAATGACAGGGGTAAAATACTAGGACCCAGCCGGATCTGGCAACGCTGCTGCAGTAAGGTCCACTTCTGTACTAATACCGAAAAAAGTTGGCTCGGGTTTTTAATTTTTCAATATTTATGCTCGTTGAAAACTGGAAAACCCGAGCCAAGTTTTCCCAAAACTTGGCTAGGGTTTTCCACTTTTTGACATTTATGGCATGTCATGAGTGCAATCTAAAAAGGCAAATATACTATATTATGAGTTTTCCCCCAACCCAAAACCCCCGATTTCCCAGGCTCTCCCCCAAGATTGTTGGATGGGGGGGAGGGGGGCTATCTCCAAAACGAAGCATTTCCTAAAGAAACGAAGGTCAACATCACTCAAATCACACTAAAACCTTCTAGGAATTATATATTTTCCCTATGAAATTCTGTTGTGGCAACTTGTAAAAATTTACCGAAGACTGTTCAGCCACAATCAAATAACCACAATACTTTCCTTCCGTCGTGACAATAAATCAGTATCATAATAATTAGGAAAATCTGTATATGAGTTCCACGCGGCAAATATTTACAATTTATGTATATTTAATTAAGTAGGGAACAATGTAGTGTGTTCGTGTGTAATGAATGTAATAGGCGATTGCACTTACTTTCGGCAGAATAGGCTTTCGAAAAATCGCGACCGCTTTTGAGACTACAGTAAGCCCAGCGTAGCGCTTCAGAGACCAAGTCCAGCGTAGGAGTAAGTCTACGGTGTCTATACCCTAAGTTCAGACTCCAGCGTTCACGGTGTCTTTCTCTCCCAGGTCCTTCTTTAAAATAAGCCACTGAACACTGTAAAAAGTAGTGCACATCATGATGAGATGCTCATGTGCTACTTCAAGTTGCCATCTCGTAAATCATGTATTTTTTAAATTAAATGACGCCTTCAATATTCTTTTAATTCCATCACCATTTATATATAGATAATTTAATTATTTACTCACTTAATTTCATAAATTATTTTCTCATCTCATATTATTATAATCATTATTATTAATGCAATCTATCAACCTTCTGTATTCATCCGCAGTTTTCCATCTTCCCATTTTCTCTGCTACGTGTCAGTAGTACGTGACAAGCTGACACTACCAACATGGCTTTCAGCGGGTATGGCCATTTTTTTCACGCATTTTGCTAAGCCACAAGAACTTTTTAATTTATGTGTGGATCATGGGCTAATTTTGAAACATTAAATAAGTGAGCAGTGTGGACAGGAGGCTACTATGGATTATAATAACAAATTATGGCGATGTAACAAATATGTAAGCCGGAATACAAAAACACGGCCCAGGTTTCTACAAAAAATTTAATCATCTCCACAATTTTCTTACAAGTCTGGTAAGAGTTAAAACCTTTTTGTAATATAATTTATTAACAAATAGTAATAATAATTATGTATAACCATTATAATGGCCAGTCCGGTAGTCTGCTAAGAATAATAAAGGGGGGCAGTTAGGTCACGTGAGGTTATGTCCCGGTAGTCCGCCCCGATTAGGTCCTGGCAGTCTGCCCCGGTTAGGTCCAGGTAGTGTGTTCCAGTCCAGATTAGCTTAGGTCAGGTTAGGTGAGGTCTGACTAGTTTCTACTGTATATTGTGCCGTGGTCTGCCCCGGTTATGTCCCGGTAGTGTGCCCTGGTTATGTCCCGGTAGTGTGCCTCGGTTAGGTCCCGGTAGTCTGCCCTGGTTATGTCCTGGTAGTCTGCCCCGGTTATGTCCAGGTAGTCTGCCCTGGTTAGGTCCCGGTAGTGTGCCCCGGTTAGGTCCCGGTAGTCTGCCCTGGTTATGTCCCGGTAGTCTGCCCCGGTTAGGTTCCGGTAGTCTGCCCAGGTTAGGTTAGGTTAGGTTTGGTTAATTATCGAAATGCCGCGGATTTCCTCAGGAAAATTGCAAAACCAGAGCCAACTTTTGCCGAAACTTGGCTCGGATTTCCAAAATCTTGACATTTATCCCTCATGAAATTTGCAAAACCCGAGCCAACTTTTGCCGAAACTTGGCTCGGATTTTCAATTTCTCGACATTTATGCAGGTCAACAAACCAGTATCAAGGCAAAATAAGCTCATTTACGTGTTTTCACCCACGCAAAACCCCCAATTCCCAGTGCTCTCCCCCAAGATTGAAGGGGTTAGCGAGTATGTATAAACCAAGTGGTTTCCGATCAATATTACGGTCCCTAATGAATGGAACAAGTAAAAATAAGCAGGAAAAACAGAAACAAAACTAAAAAAACAACGTGGAACTCTTATGCAGAATTACCCATACACGTGTTGTTAATATCAAAATATAATCATATAACAACACCTTACGTCAACTCAACCCTTTCAATTATTATTATTGTTCTTATGAGATGCTGCAAAATCATAGATACAAGTGTTGTTCTTTATTACCAAGATATTTACTACGATGGCAGGAAGGAAAGGATCGGTGGAAATTTGATTGTCATTGTACGATACATAATACATACCAACGAGTGCGGGGACGAGGAGTAGGAGAAGCATCAACATGACGACGACGAAGACTAACGTGATGAAGCCCAAGACCAATAACAGCCGACAGTTCTTCATGGTCTTCAAATCAGATCAGATCAAATGTTGGGCGGGGAGATAGCCTTTTCATCGGCCTCCCCTTTGGGTTTTAATAATATTGTGGTTGAGCTTTGTTTTTCTTTATGTGGTTGCTTTTCTCTCTCTCTCTCTCTCTCTCCAAAAATTGTATATAATGATTTTCACTTCTTCCTTATCTATATTTTCAACAAAGAGTAAATCTCCCAGCCAGTTTTCTTTATATGGTTGTTGAAAGAGATTGTAGTTATTTCTTATATTTTGATATTGTGGGCAATGCAATATAAAATGCTGTAAGTTTTCACACTGTTCACTGCAACAAATACACTTTGTTTCTTGGTCTTGTCAGCCAGTGGTACTGCGCAGTTGTAGTGAAGTCATGGCGTGGTGGACTCCACTCCCCATTTTCTCTCCATTTCCCCCCCACAACCCCCCCAGCCTCTATGCAAGTTAAAGGTAAACTATAAAATTTGCTAACAAACTTGATATATTGCCATTTATTACAGTAGTGTCATGTATTGCCATACATCTCATTTCTTTGACTTACATACTTTATTTGCCAGCTTTCTTTTGCTGCTACCCATTTCTCTGTTTAATATATGTATCCTGAAGAATACCCTACATCTAACATAAAACCTAATAATTATGCTTATGTCAGCTGATCGACGAGTATGTCTGAGGGATTAGTGGACTGGTTTGCTTTATTCAACTCGAGATTTGCATTCAGTAATAAATTAATTGGGGATGGCTATGGACTTCATTTGGAGCAACAAAACAAAGTTTTGCATGATATGCTTAATACAGCCATGTCATTGAAAGTTTGTGGAGTGAAACAAAATATGTATTGTGTGTTCCAAATCTTTGCCCAAACTATATGAAATGCTGAAAGAAAAATATGGCATTTCATATATAGGTTAGGTTAGGCAAAATCAGGATGTTATAGAACATTTGTTTTGAAGTCTAAGACAAATGGGAGGTACTTATGAACATCCATCACCTGGAGTGGAGGAAACGTGGTCTCTAGGGAATAGATGGAGGAAATGTGGGGATAGATGGGGATAGGTGATTGCCAGTGTGGCGAACGGGCGAGTATTTCACTACCTTTTAGTATCCCCTTCCCTTGTCTCCTTCCATCCTCTCTTACCTGTGCGCATCCTGCACTTCACATGTTTACTCCACCTTAACCCGCGCGACCCGAAACCCTTTCAGTGACTTTCACCCGACACACTCTGCTCCCAGTCCAGACCAGCAACATCTCCCTCTCTCAGTTCCTTCCATACTCGCCACCTCGCCACGTAACCTCATCGCCACCTCACCATCCTCACGTGTGCCTCAATAAACTTATGTTAAGCTAAACCTGGAGAGTTGAATTACCCTGGGCTGAGGTACTACACTGGTGACCCCGAAGGAGCTCTTCAGAGTACGTGAGCAAGGGGAGCAGAATCAGCACTAGTCCTCCAAGCCTTCCACACCAACCTACACTTGACCTACTCCACGGGCGTACCTCTGCTTGCCTCCTACGCCTCTCTACGGCAAGTTACCCTGCACCGGAGATATCCTGCAAACTACCAGACTCCACGTGGTCCACCTCGCACCCCTGCCGCACCCTGCACCACGTGTCCTCTCCACCCACGCTCGTCGACTTCAACGCCGCCACCCACGCACCACACATCTTTCACTTAAGTACCAAAATATTCGTTTCTTTGTCCCACGCAACATATCTTCCTACACACACAAACTACCCACATACTTTTCTCCTTTGTATTTATATGCCATGTTAGTAAGTAAGGACTCTTGAACTCATTGACTGTGCTGTGCCAATATTTATTTAAGTGTACGAGTGATTGAGCCCGACAGTGCTATACCCTACTACCGACCCAGGAAACAGGGGTTACAACTGTGTGTCGTGCTAAGTTTGTTTTTTGGTCTCATTGAGTGTGCTGTGTGCTGTGCCAAGTGAACTCGATATCAAAGTGTACCACGTGCAACCCACGCAGGTGTTATTCTTAACCGACACAGGAAACAAGGGTTAAGACTTCTACAACGTGTGCCACATGCTGCCCATAACACTCACTTACTCATTATCCACACATTCATACACACCGCAAATAATTTCATACCTCTTATCTCCACCCTTCCAGCCACATCAAGTCCTTCCACATCTTCGACGACTGATTATTAACAGTTTATTTTAGTCACCCATAACTTGCATTTCATCCATACCCCTACGTTTTCTCTAATACCTTTCCTACCCGCCGCACCTACTTTGAACACCGCATACTATCCCATATCGCTTTACCTCCACAGTCTGTTCCCCGTTGTTGTTTTTACCCTAGTTTTACATCCCGCCGCTCCCCATCCTCGACAACCCGCAGTAATATTTCTTATATTGCTCGTGACTGACAATTTATTCACATCCTCCTACATTCTCTAATATACCTCACCCACCTTCACTCTTCATCATTCAGGAGTCGGACGTGTCCTCCCCACAGAGCTATACACGTAGAGCGCGCAACCCCCCCCCTGGCGTGTCACCACCGGAAGTGGGTTGGCGGCCATGATGCTTGCCCTTCCCCTCAACCCGCCAGCCCTGTTGATAGGACGCCCTAAAAAAGTTTTGAGTATACCAACTTAGGGCATGAGATAGGATATCCTAACCAGTTCCTAACTTAGGAGTTCCTAAGTTCAGATAGGGCGGCGAGGCTGCCCTAAATTAGGAACGTTTGAGTATCCGGCCCCAGGGAAATGTCAACAACTGTGGATAGAAACATACTATACAAGTACGTACGGGAGTTCAAAGCGCAGCTATCTATACAATAGAGCGCTCGCCTGTGGTGACACCATGGAGGTATAATATAAAGGAGGCGGCATGATGTCACAAAGGTGAAACCAACTCGCTATTGGTCGGCTGTCCTCCCTACCCCCCATTGACTCAAAACAAACCTCAGCTGATCACGTCGGACCATCAACTTCACCAACATTCTTTGCCATTTTTTATAATAATGCTGGTGTGTTCAGCATATGGGTGTACCCAGAGAGACAGGAGTCTTTCTTCTACATTTCATAGGTATGTTAAGAAAGTCATACAGAAAAATATACGACAGAAATGGACAAATCAACGAAGTGAAATTCATCACCTGCCTCACACACCGTTACACGTACCCATGTCCTGTAGAATATTAATACTGTACACACAAAAACTGCAAAGCCAAGGCTATTATAGTGTTATGATATTATCTGTTAACGTATAACCTCACGTATATGTGGCATTGACTGGGTTACAAAAGATAAACTGGCTCCATGGGGTGACCTACTTGTGCCCAAGTTAGGGTTGGCCTGTAGGATAACTCGAGTGTTGAGAGATTGTATTATGAATGTTTTAGCATATTTCATAATGTTTTAAAGATATCAAATTTATATTTATGTTTACTACATAGACTATTTGGTTGTTGAGAATTTAGGTCTAAGTTATAGTACCGTAGTCTAAGTTAAGCCAATGTGCCAAAAGAGTTTTTATAATAGTAAAATTACGGCCTGGAACTGATGATTAAAATAATATTTTTGTGTGAATCAGAATGAACTGGAACTGAGTAAGTGATGACACACTTTATGCAGTAACATCCAGCCATCATGGTAAGATTTCATGTGGCTTATAAGTGGTAAAATGTGTTTGATACAAGACACTACATCTGAGTGTGAACTCTATTACATGACAGTTCTGGGTGTTACACTACACATCTCTTCACCATAATATACACATCTTCACTACACAGCACATATCTGCAGTACCCTATACACATCTTCACTACCCTATACACATCTTCAGTACACTATACACATCTTCACTACCTTATACACATCTTCAGTACACTATACACATCTTCACTACACACCACACCTACACTACACATCACACATCTTCACTACACTATACACATCACAACACACCACATCTTCACTTCACTATGTAAATCTTCAGTACCCTATACATATCTTCACTACATTATACACATCTTCACTACACTATGTAGGCTACATTTTCACTGCACATCACACATTTCACAGCACCACACATCTTCACTACACTATACACATCTTCACTTCGCTATACACATCTTACTATATATCATCATATTTATATACTGTACTTAAAGAGTGACATAAGGCCTTCCAGAGTCTCATACTAGAACTCTTTATATAATTAATTTTATTTGCATTTGTACAGTTGCCCACACATGAAACTGGTATGGCTCGTTACTTGTGAGGTGGCTACAACGAAAGGAAATTTAAGTGAAAAAAGATGTAGTTTGTTGACAGGCAGATAGTAAAATATTATTACTATCTGCTTATCAACAAACTATAACTTTTGCTCACTTTCCTTCCTGTTGTAGGTATCTCGTAAGTAGCGAGGCATACCAGATTCATGTATGGGCAACTGTACTCGTTCTTATTTCTCTGTAACCTTATAATACTGTCTGTGGGTTGGTGTGTAAGCTATGACCTTCTCTTTTACATACTTTTTGCATAAAATAAACTATTCATTCATTAATTCATTCATTCTTTCATTCATACTCCTCCTAGGAAAAGTTTGCGAGAAGAGGTAATGCTCTAGGAAACAGCGGTATTTAATGGGTTTAAGTACTTTTGATAATATACAGAATTGGATTATTTTATGCAGTTATCATATATGGAACAAATTCAAGTCTCTTTCTCTCTAATTATAGTTAATATGAGAAAATAAGAGCATAATTATAGTGGGTTTATAGTGGCCGGGGCAATGTTTTGAGTCAATGGGGGGTAGGGTAATAGGCTCCGCCCCTGGCTTCACTTTGGGTGTACAGGACGAGCGGCTCATGCCGCCTCCTCTATATTATACCTCCATGGGTGACACTCCTCCCCTGTCTAATAACACAGGGTCGATCACTCTATGTTTGTAGCTCTGTGGTCCTCCCCGAGCTCCGTCTTCCTTCTCATTTATCCTTTCCTTTTTCTTTATTTTTTATTTAACGAACCCTTCATATCATCACATTTCATCAGGATAAGTATCGAGATTGTTTGTTCTGGCTGTCATTTCACGTCATCTTTTCTTTCTTTTTATTACCGTTTTTAGTGTCTTTTAAATTTACACAGACCCTCCCTCAACGTAACACCGTCCCCCACCCCTCAATTTTCACTATTTTTAATAATACAGTTCTTTTTTTTAGTGCATTTTATCATCTTTTTAAAAATTTTATATCCTTTTTAGTTAAATTCATAGGTTTTATTATCAATTCTCTTTTTTTATATAACTGACCCCTGACACAAGTTAGGGGTTTGTTTACGTTTTATTCCTTCCTGCAGCCGTGCAGACTGTCTCGGTACAGGGGTAAATTTGTATTGTATATTTATATTAGTGCTTTATAAACATGTACAGACACACCCCACACAAAACAACATACACATGTACACTAACAATATTCTACACATACTGCTCACTAGTTTTAATACTCTACAACACTGACAATAAAAACACTGGCTGCACACATACCAACACACCAGACATCTACACCCGCACTTCCATATACACACACCTGTTTGGGAACCTGGGCACCCCTAAGGGCCCTCAAGGGTTAAAGGTGGCTTGCCTCGGCAATCTCCGGGGTGCCCTGTTGGCTGTTGCTCCTTATGTTGTGTGGTGACACAGGGGCTCTGATCAACCCTGGCCCCCGCGCCCCAAAGTACCCCTGTCAGCTGTGCCGACGGATGGTCAAATGGGGCCAGCGGGCTATCCAGTGCGATCGCTGCTGTGAGGTTTCCCAGCATGCAGGCTAATATCATGTCAGCTGTGTTGGGGGCTTCACGGCGGCGTTCAACGGATTGGAGGGTCGGAGCCTTTCGTGGATCTGTTGGGACTGTGGTGTGCCCAATTTTACCTCCTCCCTTTTTCACTCCCCAATACACTACACCAATAGATTCAGTTTATTAGACACCACCACTTCATCTTCACCACAACTCACAACACACCACCATTAGATAGGATCACCCGACCTTTAGGTAGACGCAACAGAGACAATTCCTCCCCTACACAAAACCGACAGCAAGACATGACTTCCCTTAACTCCGCATCATCCACTCCTCCACTCCCAAACCATTCTACACCCAACCAGACTCTCCATAGTGCACACTCATTCTCCATAACACCAATCACCATCCCCAATAGATCATCCATCCTCACACCACATTCTACCACCAATACCCCACTCGACTCCATCACCCATAAAAAACTGTCTTCCCTTCGTACCCTAATTATTGACTTCCGCAGCATCATAAACAAAAGAGCCACCTTTCACCAAACCCTCCAGACCTATGACCCCGACATTATTATAGGGACAGAGACCTGGCTCACACCTGACATCCAGGACAGTGAAATCTTCCCGACGGACAGTCCCTATAATCTGACCCTACACAGGAAGGACAGAATAGACGATAAACATGGCGGAGTCCTAATTGCGACAAAGCCAGGACTAGTTGCGACCCCAGCCACCGAACTGAACGCAGACTCTGAAATTATATGGACTAAAATACAGATACAGGGCTGCAGGACACTCATTATAGGATCATTTTATCGTCCCCCAAATTCAAATTTAGAATACCTGCAGACCCTTGACGATTGTTTATCTAAATTTGACCCCTCCAAAAATATATGGTTGGCTGGTGACTTTAACCTTCCCGACATAAACTGGACAGCACAGGCGACACTGGACAATTCCACCCATGAAGGCGACTTACTATTACAGACTGATAGGAAACTCTTACATGAAAATTTCATTGACATCATTAACACCCACTCACTTACCCAAACAGTACTCGAACCAACACGCACACAAGTCAGTGTAGAAAGACATAATCCTAACATAAGACACGGGGTTACATCCAACATATTAGACTCATTTCTCACAAACATTTCCTTAATTACACGGACACGAGTACTACCTGATCTTAGTGACCATGAGATGGTACTCATTGACGCAAACATCAAGCCAACAACACAAAAACAATTACCCAGGACAATTTATATGTACAACAGAGCTGACATGGGTGGCATTACCCAAGACTTAGTTGAATTTCGTGACTCGTTCCTTGACTCAGACCCAATGGCCAGCTCTGTGGAAACAAACTGGACCAGACTTCGTGACTTTATACGTGACACAATGGACAAGCACATACCCACGAAAACTATCACATATAACCGGTCATTACCATGGTACAATAGACAATTAAAAAGACTACACAGAAACAAGGTAAAGGCATACAACAGAGCAAAACGATACAACGATACAGAACACTGGTTAAAATACAAAAATATACAGAAAACACTACAGAAAGAAACTAAACAAGCAGAAACTAAATACACATCCACTTTCCTCGCAGACAACACACAAAACCACAAAAAATTCTTCGGCTTTTTTAAAGCACGCAAACAAGACTCGACCGGTATTACAACATTACTACACAACAATTCCTTGGTTACACACCCACAAGACAAAGCCAACGCCCTTAACACACAATTCCAGTCCGTTTTTACCCATGAACATGAACACTTACCAGACATGCCAACACCAACACACCCACCTATCCCTCCCATTCATATAAACACCCAAGGAATTGAGAAACTCTTATCTGAGGTAGACATACACAAAGCGACTGGACCAGACAATATACCTTGCAGGATATGGAGGGCTAATGCTAGCGTTCTTGCCCCTGTCCTGCAGGTTATATTCTCACAGACCAG
Source organism: Petrolisthes cinctipes (assembly GCA_033782935.1). Classification (NCBI taxonomy): domain Eukaryota; kingdom Metazoa; phylum Arthropoda; class Malacostraca; order Decapoda; family Porcellanidae; genus Petrolisthes; species Petrolisthes cinctipes. Next base: position 135,230 of record JAWQEG010001460.1, read on the forward strand.
TGAACTCCCCCAAGACTGGCTTTTGGCAAATGTGACCCCAATTTTTAAATCCGGAGACAGAACCCTTCCCATTAATTATAGACCTATTTCACTTACCTCAGTCCCCTGCAAAATTTTAGAACACATTATTCATAGACACATAATGGACCACTTTGATAGGCAAAATATACTAACTGACAATCCGGCCTAAACGCTCGTGTGAGACGCAGCTACTGGTAACTACTCATGACATCTTGCAGTCCCTCAATGACACAAAAATTAGACAGGTTGACGCCATAGTATTAGACTTTACCAAAGCCTTTGACAAAGTCCCTCACCAAAGACTACTACACAAATTAGAATTCTATGGCATACAGGGACAACTTCTTCACTGGATTAGAACGTTCTTGACTACCAGAAAGCAATGTGTAGTTCTTGACGGTAGTCAGTCTCCATCTGTTCCTGTGACCTCTGGGGTACCCCAGGGCACTGTCCTGGGTCCTCTTCTCTTCCCTTCATACATTAATGACCTCCCACTCACTTTCCTCTACCACTAGACTCTTTGCAGACGATAGCTTAGTTTACAGACCGATTAAAGATAGGAATGACTGCCTTCGACTACAGGACGACCTAACTGCACTTGAAGACTGGGAAGTCAAGTGGCAGATGACATTTAGACCAGACAAATGCCATCACATCCGTTTTACCCATGCCCATAATGTCATTCCATATACATACCAACTACACAACACCAACCTCAACACAGTCACTTGCCACAAATACTTGGGCTTCCACATCTCAGCGGACATGAGGTGGAACACACACATAGGTAGCATCAGGGCCAAAGCTAGTAGGGTCCTGGGGTTCTTGCGCAGGAACCTCAGCAGGTGTAACACAAACACCAAAATTATTGCGTATAACACTTTCGTTCGGACACATTTAGATTATTGCAACACCGTCTGGGACCCACACACTTACAATAATATCAATAAATTAGAGTCCATACATTGAAAGAGTCCATACATTTATTGAAAGAATTACCGTTTTGTAGCAGTGTTCCCAGATCCGGTTAGGTGTTAACAACATTCAGTAACCTTTGAAGTCTCTAGATTAAACACTGTCAATTGAAACAGCATTGGCACATAGGGAATACAATACTCGTACCGGTTTCCTTACAACAAACCAGACACAGTGGGAAAATTTCGCAGATTACTATTTCAGTGACAACTCAATTAGTTAAAAAAATATTCAATATATATCATTAACCGTTCCTTATCCTTAGGGAATCGAAAAAAAGACGAAATCTGGTCTTTTATTCCTACTATTAGTGCATTTTATCGCAGCACAAATCATGCTGTTTACCACGCCAGTGATGCTACAACTCTAGTTTTACGTGCTTCTCACTTGGGGAGCCACCGTCTCTAAAATAACACAGGAGCGGGCAGTCCCCTCTTTACCTTCCATACTCTTTGCCAATACTATGTCAGTACTCTCCTTATCTTGATCCAAATTTCATATAACTCCTAAAATAAAGACCTACTTCAATGTAGGCAGACTTATTTATTTAACCCCTAAGGACCGACTTTTTTTCTTTTCACCCCAGCCGACTTCTGGGGGTCAAATTTCAACTTTCATGTAGGCAAATTTTGTTCTTACAGAATGAAAGAGCTTGAATTTACACACCAGGAACTGAAAACGGGAGCCTCCTAGGTGTACGCGTTTGCGTATGACAGAGCGTCAAAGTCCGAAAATAAATAAAATAGTATCCCCTGAAACGCATGAAAGAAAACCTCATACCCTCTGCGTACGCTCTAAACATGTAAATAAACACCTAAACAATGCGTCTAAGTGGTTTTCAATGATAATAAATGTATTTCAGTGTAATTTTGTCTGTCTAGACTCTCCTGGAGTATAGTAGACAGCAGAGAGATACGAGAAACTCCTTGTGTATACACGACTGCATGTATACATTCGTGTAGGCCTATGTATATTTTAGCTTGCATCTCCATGAAGGCAGCGACCCAGTTTATCAGCTTCTCAGATAAACTGTTCGCCCAGGCAGCCAGCTGCCCTGTATCAGGTGTGACACTGATAGCACACACAAGACAGAAAAACACGTCCCACTTGAGTACAGTGTGCGTATACACAGTACTACGCACTGTACACGGTGTATACAAGGTTGTGTGTGTACGTATTTATGTGTAATATACTGCATGTAAACGCCTAATATCGCGTGTGTATCAGTAAGGGAGGGCTACCAAGCGGAGGGAAGGGGACTGTAGTGGTGAGATGGGGTCCTTGTTGGTGGGGGTAGGTCTAGGCTCCACCCACCAGCATACACAGTAGCCAGACACCACTACCACAGTCAAACCTTTTCTCAAGGACGTTAGCTTTCCATCATTACCAACGCCAGCTCGCTAGCTACTCGCTACAGTTTTTTATAGGTACGTCGACATGTCGGTTATTCGGAGCGAACCATTAATTTTTTTATCACCGACATGTCAGTTGATCGGTCCTAAGGGGTTAAAGGATGAAAAAATTGCAAGTGTTCACCTGAGATGTCATTTAAGTGTTGATTTAATATTTGAGAACTAAAGAGAGGATCGACCTTCAAAAGGAACTCTACGACCTTGTTGAGTCTGAACAACTTCCGTATAAAATAAATGATAATACTTCCGTATGATGACTAACTACATATATCCCGTACATTGATAATATACATATTGATTTGCACATTACATAATGGTAATATGTAATGAAAAAAACAAGCTCAGTTTACTTTTTCAGAGTATGATGTACAGTGAAAGCTCTTTTATCCGGCATTCTGTTAACCGGCAACTTCCCGTATCCGGCATTTTTTTCATAAAAAGATAAATATAGCCAAAAATCAAGACGTACGTAAAAAAATTAAATTCAAAATTCCCGCGTGGGGTTGTAGTTACTCTCGCCGCCGTCAGAGGTACAGCGCATCATTCCCACCACATTTGTGTAGACTCATAGAGCAGAGTCAGAGTGTCAGACACGGTCAGTCCTGCAGTCGTCTGCATGTCATGTCGATGTCGACATGAAGGAATCAGTGACATTATCGCTCACTGATGATGAAATTATTCAATCAGTACTTGATGAACAATACTCAAAGTTGACCGAGGCCGACAACGAAGAAGACGACCCAGAGCCGAAAGTGTCTTGGCAGGATGCCACGAAAGGTCTATCAAGTGTTCATCAAAGTTTGCTGAACAGTGCCAATACATGAACACACATGATGTCATGTCTCTTCACTGCATTCAAAATGAGTTTTTGCTACAGAGAGGAAAGAACTGTAGACAAAGAGACATAAGGGAGTACATGAAGTTAGTGAAACCAAATGCAGCATCTCAGCCACCGACACTGAACACGGCCACTCAGAACTCTGGTGTAGATGTCTCAGATGACGAGCTACAGAACTGATGATGCTCAGTGTTGATCCTAAATACATACATTTGTAGATGTAAGTGTTAGATTGGTATAATATTATAAGATATGGTATTAGTGTTAAATGTACTTAAGAATAAAGTGAATGAATGTAGAATAACGTAATTTTAAAGTACACTTTCTTGTATCCGGAACTTTCTCGTATCCGGAACGTTCTCGGTCCCACTCGTGCCGGACAAAAGGGCTTTCACTGTACTGCTGTATAGCAGATATGTTATAATACGTAATACAGGCCTAAGAATGTAACTACTTTGGTTATCAGTTTATAATTTATAGCCTTTGCTGAGTACAGAAGGAATGTCAGATGTGATGAAGTTGTATAGAATGGAATAAAGGGCTAATGAGTTCACAGAGAGAGATGTAAAAGTGAAAAGATCATTGATGAAAAGGAAAGTTAGAATAGGTGATAGGACAAGGCCATACGGAATACTATTGTTGATTATCTTGAGAGAGAAGCAGTGACTTTCTACACTCTACAACAGTGGTTCTCAAACTGTGTTCTGCGGAACCCCAGGGTTTCGTGAAGACCTTTCAACGGTTCCATGGCAAAAAATTATGTGTATGTATGTGTATTGGGGAGGCTTCCACCGATTTTTGGTGAGGGGGTCGCTGACGGTTCCTCCGAGTACCAGCATATGTCAAAGGGTTCCGTTAGTTGGAAAAGTTTGAGAACCACTGCTCTACAACATCAGCTACAGACCGACCAGAACGGAAATTATAATTGTGAGGAAAAAAGACTTGAAAGCGAATGAGGGGATCCTGCAATTATGATTTGTACCAGACTTTACCAAAGGCAAAAACAAATCCCAAAATGAATGATCTTATAGATGTTCAGTTGCCTCTAGTAAATTTACATAATTCAATAAGGAAATCAAAGTTATTACTATTATTATTCTTAGCCTATATGCATTTTATTACCAGGATGATTTCCTTACAGGGTTTACCAAAGTTGACTACATGTATGTACAGTCGCGAACCAAAGTTTCGCTACCCCCTTAGCTGGCAGGAAGGCGAAGTCAGTGTAAAAGATAGGCTGGACGATCGGACCAACTGGTGTATTGAGTTTGTAACGATCGAGACAGGATGAGGTTCACTCTCCACTAACCCAAAGTCATGGAAAATGAACCTCAGCCTGTCTCGTTATCAACTCGATAATCCAGTTTGTCCAATCGTTCAGCCTATCTTTAACACCAACTTCACCTTCCTGCCAGCCAAGGGGGTGACGAAACTTTGGTTCGTGACTGTACAGTACATACGTATTGTACCTGGTATTTTGTTGACTGTAGGCTATATTTGCTATGCAATCCTTCGGTTTGACTGATATATGTAAACAGTTATATATGTAATGATTATGAATATTGTGAATAATCGTAAATCGACAATAATCGTTGACGAGGAATACAGCAACCTTAATTGACAATCTGTCACTGTTCATTGAATAGGATTTAAATTACAGTGTGTCAAAATTCAATGAAAAGAATTGGAATTCAGTAAAAGTTCATAAATATAATGTTGAAATTCCACCAGTGTTTGCTAAAGAGATTGAATGAAGTGTTGAAGGAACTTGAACATCTCTAGTCCTTTTAGTGTTCGTGGAAAAGGACTGTAGTGATGGATTTGGCTGGCATGGCGAAATTCATGAACTCCACACCACTGCCGCTGTCCACACTGACGCTCTTACCGCTGTCACCCCTGTAGAGAACAAACACAAAAAGTTACCTTCACCATTATTATATATACCACACTGTTACGCCGAGACTTTGTTACTTCATTAGTTATTATACAGTTAAACATCTAAACTGAGTGACTGATCGAGAGCAAACACTACTCACAGCGCAATAGCTAATGTTATTATGCCTCCGGTATAGAACAAAGTCAGAGAGGAAAGTTGAATTATGCAAAAGTGACTGGCTCGGAACCCTCAAGAAGTTATCACGACTTCCGCCTACCTACAGTAGCCTATTATGTCTGTACCGTACCTGTTTAGGATGATGACGACATCGGTTTGTGAAGGGATATTGTGGACGGCTACAGCAATGACGTCACCGCTCCCTGGCCCTGACACAGATGAAGCCATACGGATTGACCCTGGTGGTATGAATTTTGAGAAGTGGCCCAAGGCGTAGAACATGGGCTGCTTGTAGAACTCACCCGCGTCCTGATAGTGAGAGACAAAATAGGAGTATGATATATACAGTACGTGGCGGGAAACTTGTGATAGATTTTACATTTTCTCTCTCCTGTCAAATTGAAGAGCTATATAGGATATTATTTTATATGTTCTTTCCATCCTAGGAGAGAGAGAGAGAGAGAGGTGAAGGAGGGAGAATGCCGATATATACAAACTGAGGAGAAGGAGAGTACTGTACCGTGTTGATAATGATGGGAGAATCGACGTAATTATTGGCCCAGTTTGGTCCACCACCCATACTCAAAGCCATGTTCCAGTCCACCCAGCCAGTCGCCCAGTGGTTCAGGTCCTGCACAGCCGAAAGTGGGTCAAGTGTATAGAGACTATAGAGTAAAAAAATAAGTTGTAATTTCTGCTCATCCATGCACTACGGATAAGTGAATGTGGGTTACGGTATGCCCATATTTCATTTTAGTTATATATTTACCTATATATTTATTTATTATTCTTTGTTTTTATTGCACAATGGTTTATTGCCTTGTTCACACACATGACAGACTTTAGTGTTGGTCAATGTCATTGTAAACAACACTATATAGTCAACTTTAATAAGAGTTCCAATTAAATGTTTACAACAGTACTTTGGTGAAATTATCTCCTAGATATTAGAAAAGAGCAAATGCAGTTCTGATATATAAATAAATAAGTAAATAGATAAATAATGAATTACACACAAGATAAGCACAACAACACTCACCTCCAAGACGTCAAAGGCGTAGTTCTCAGCCCTCACCCACGACCCCAAGATGACCCTTTCGTCTGGTCCAGAATTCCAGCCTACAAAAAGATACAGAAAGGTGGTACAGTATAAAATTTATCTTTAAGGGTAATCTCTTTTTGGGGGAATTGATGCCTTGTAAGACCTTCAAATAATGCTAGAGTTGAGACACGAATGATGGTACAATACATTATGTATCTTTAATTAAGTGGATAATCTGTCTGGGGGTAAATTGAAGCTCTCTTACACCTCCAGACAATGCTAGTAGGCAGATCACCTATATATGTATCCCCTATACCAGGAGGAGGCTGAAGACACCAGCCAAACAGGGCAGTACTCCTAGGGTGGACGCTGGACTGGTGATAAGGAGGGTTGGAACTCCCGTTTCACCTGTTTGTCCACCTTTGCAGATCTTTTTTCTTGTCTCACATACACTGAGAGTAGTCCAAAATACTCCCAAAGACATCACTCTCTTTCTATTTACACAATATATACAAACACGCTACACACCACACCCTTTGTCCAAATTATACAACTATGAAAGGAATTAAAAATCAAGCCTCGGAGGCCCCTGGGGATAGGTCAATAAACTCCCCTCAGCTTGGACCCTTTGTTGACGACCTCCTGAGATGCCCTGGACCATTGTCTGACTCACTCTTTATCAACTTTTGCAACATTCGTGGTCTTTCCTCTAACTTCTCTTCTCTGCTAAACCTCATCTTCTCTTCCTCACCAAGACCCAGATCTCAGCATCAACTGACAGCAACCCCTACTCTGTCTCCTCTTACTTTCTATATCCTCAGTTTCGTGCCAAAGGCGGCTGTTGCGTATACGTACGCAACGACCTCACTTGTTCTCGTGTTCCTGAACTAGACTCTTCTGAATTCTCAACCATCTGGCTTCGGCTAACCTGTTACTCTCAAACTAAATACATCTGTGCTGTATATCTCTCTCCTAACTCTACTGACTATCCAAAATTCTTTGACTATCTTACCTCAAAAGTGGAACACATTCTATCCCATTCTCCTTTCTCAGAAATCTCCATTTTAGGAGATTTCAACGTTCACCACTGCCTTTGGCTCTCATCTCCCTTCACTGATCCACCTGGTGAACAAGCCTTTATCTTTTCTATCCTCAACGACCTAGAGCAGTTAATTCAGTACCCTACCCGTATTCCAGACCGCCTTGGAGATCAACCCAATATTCTTGACTTATTCCTAACCTCTCATCCTTCTGCTTATACTGTTGAACTTTTCTCTCCTTTGGGCTCCTCCAATCAATCTTATTTCAGTATCCTGTCCTACCGCTCCAGTAAAACCTTTAGACCCTCCCAGGAAGCGGCGTCTGTGGCATTACAGCGCTGCCAACTGGGATTTATCTGAGGCAGTACTTTCAAGATTTCCCAAGGAATGATTTTTACTTTCATGGCCGGGGTCCCTCTGAGTGTGCTGCACGCATCAGAGGTGATCCTCTCGGGCATGGAGGCATACATTCCATATTCTTTCCCTCTTACTAATTCGCGTAACTCTTGGTTTAATCACGCTTGTTCTACTGCTGTCCACAACAAGGAGGAAGCTTTCAGACGGTATCAACGCCTTCAAACTGATGAATCTCGTGCTCTGTATATTTCTGCCCGGAATTGTGCCAAATCTGTTCTCCGACTAGCCAAAAAATCCTTCATCAGTGCCAAGTGCAATGATCTGTCCTACTCTTCCACCTCTCGTTCTTTCTGGCATCTAGCCAAAAATCTCTCCAGTCACTTTACTTCTTCCTCTTTCCCTCCTCCCATCCGTCCTGATGGAAATGTTGCCATCTCTTCACCTGATAAAGCTGAACTCTTCTCTCAAACCTTTGCCTTTAACTCCACACTGGACGATTCCGGCTCTATTCCTCCAACTCCGCCCCCCTCTGACTTACTTATACCTGTCATCAGAATCTCTTCAAAGGAAGTATTTTCTGCCCTCTCTGCCCCTAACACTCGGAAGGCGTACAGACCTGATGGGATTCCTCCTGTTGTTCTCAAGAACTGTGCTTCCGTGCTGACACCCTGCCTAGGCAAACTGTTCCGTCTATGTCTATCATCTAACATTTTTCCTTCTAGCTGGAAGTTTGCTCTGATCCAACCTGTTCCGAAGAAAGGTGACCGCTCCCAACCCTCCAACTATCGCTCCATTGCTTTGACCTCATGTCTATCTAAAGCCAAAATTCATAAGCACCTTACTTGTCACGACCTTCTTTCAGATCGTCAGTATGGTTTCCGTCAGGGACGCTCTACTGGCGATCTTCTATCCCTCCTTTCTGATTCATGGTCATCCTCTTTTCGGAACTTTGGTGAAACTTTTACTATTGCCCTCGACATATCCAAAGCTTTTGATAGAGTCTGGCACAAAGTTTTAATCTCCAAACTGCCCTCATTCGGTTTCTATCCCTCTCTCTGCACCTTTATCTCTGATTTCCTTTCCGGCCGTTCTATAGCTGCTGTTGTAGACGGTCACTATTCTTCTTCCAAGTCTATCAATAGTGGTGTTCCTCAGGGTTCTGTTCTATCACCCACCCTCTTTCTCCTGTTCATTAATGACCTTCTTACCTGTACCTCTTCCCCTATCCATTCCTATGCTGATGATTCCACCCTACACTACTCCACTCACTATGACAACCGCCCATCCCAGCAGCTCTTCTCCACATCACGTGATGATGCAGTAGCACGCCTGACTTCTGATCTTTCCCTCATCTCTAACTGGGGCAGAGAGAACCTTGTTGTTCTTAATGCCTCTAAAACACAGTTCCTTCATCTTTCAACTCGTACTAATCTTCCTGATGAATATCCCCTCTCCTTCAATGACACACAACTTGACCTTTCCCCATCTCTTAATATTCTTGGAGTCTCTTTCTATCATAATCTCTCTTGGAGAGATCACATTACTTCTCTTGCTAAAACCGCCTCAAAGAAGTTAGGTGTGCTGCGCAGATTCCATGATTATTTCACCCCCTCGCAGTTGCTGTCTCTGTACAGGGGTCTCATCCGCCCCTGTATGGAGTACGGCTCTCATGCGTGGGGTGGTTCAACATTCACAACACTCCTGGACAAGGTGGAATCAAAGGCTTTTCGTCTCATCAACTCTCCTCCTCTTACTGATTCACTACAACCTCTCTCTCTTCGCCGCAATATTGTATCACTTTCTCCCTTCTATCGCTATTACACTGGACATTGCTCTTCTGAACTCTCTCAATATATGCTTCCTCCCCTCAGGAGAGCATGCAACACTCGTCAAGCCTCTCGTTCTCACTCCTTTTCTGTCCAACTCCCTAATGCAAGAGTTAACCGGTACTCTCAGTCTTTCATATACACAACTGGTAAACTCTGGAACACTCTACCTTCATCCATCTTTCCACCTTACTACGACTTATGTTCCTTCAAATGCAATGTGTCTAGGCATCTCGAACGAAATTGGACATGATTTTGGATACTCTAACTAAACCTACGCAGATTAGGACAATGAGCAGGCTCATAGCCTTTAGTCCTCATCTTTTTTAATATAGAGAGAGAAAAAAAAAGCTACTCGTATACTGAGGTCTGCTTATATCCTTGTATAGCTTGTAGGGAATCAGTAACCATCCAATTTGCCTACACGAGAAAACTTCCTTAACAACTGAATGATTGAGAGTGGGAGGGTTTCTGAGACTTAGATAAAGATTCCATCTGGTGTTAATTCAAGCATAGATAGTAAGGGTCCCACCAACTAAAAACAATAAGGGAACTAACTATCCAACCAAGGAACCCACCAAACATACACACACTCCCATCAATGAACAGAAGCAACCCATACTCTCGCATTCCACCTACAATCACAAGACTTGGTATTTTGATCCAACACACACAGACAGGACTCGGTAGTTGAAAACACACACACAGACAGGACTCTGTATTTTGGTACACACACACAGACAGGACTCGGTATACAGTTTGACACACACACACACACACACACACACACACACACATACCACTTACCATCACAGACAGGACTCGGTATTTTGACACACACACACACACACATCACTTACCATCACATGACTCAGTGTATAGTAAGTATTTCTCAGGGTATAAGTTGTGTGTTTCATCCATAGAATCAGGGGATGTCCACCAGTCAGCATACCAGTGTAGTGCTGTGCCGTCCACGTATTGGTAACACCCAGCGTCATCCAGGCACTGTACACACGTGAAAATTAAATGTATGTGGTTGTCATAGCAAATACACACACACACAAACACACACAAGAGAAAATTAAATGTATGTGGTTGTCACACACACAATAACATTTTGAATGTATGTAGTTGTCATAGCAAATACACACACAATAGAAAGTTAGATGTAAATGGTAGTTGTCACAGTAAACACATTGTATTGTCAGAGTACACCCCTATGTCCCTGTTCACCTAGCAGTAAGTAGGTACCTGGCTGTAAAAGCAAGGATAGCAACCTTGTAGGCTGGGAGAAGATGTGTTAATGTAACAAGACTGACTGCCTTAATGACCACCACCATGAGTCGATAGGCATAAAGCCCTAAATCATCTTCTTCTATACACATCACTTACTCCACAAACTTCATCAAGAGCAGAACCACCAAACCACCTTGAAGAAGCCTCACCAGGAGGCGACAAACTCAGAGTTTCGGTGTACAAAGATACTATTACTTCAGTCTAATAAAGCTGTCAGCTTTCACCAGCATTTTCACTTAACCTTTTTTTATAGTATGTTACTTAGTTAAGAAATATGGATATATTCATTCAATCCCTTACTAACTCTAATAAGGTATTTTATAAAATCAAGAATAGCATTCTGAAGATTGTAAAAGCTTCTAGTGCTGTTGATTTTAACAAAAATTGTATATATATATAAATATATATATATATTACACCCTGTATGTATTTTATGTTTTGTATATACTGTTGTAATGTCCAATTATTTACTGACCCCCCAAAAAAACTTAACTGTTATGTTATAGGTGGGTCAATGACTCATAGTACTGTATTAATTTCTGCTGCCACCAGGTGACCACTTTTTCTATGGGTCCAGTCACCTTAGAGCTTAGACCCTAAAATGACTGATCAAAGAAAACACATATGGGGTGAAATCCTTAGCTGCTAGATCCGGGGAAGAGAGGACGACACCAAGATGACCTCTGGACGTTTATTAAATCTTCCTCGACACAATTGGCTCAGGTACATTATTTCCCTGGGTAATTCTTGATACAACACTAGGACGGTACTCCAATCTTGGTTCCCAACAAACTCCCTCCCGTCCAGAAACCCTTTCAAAGAGGGGAAGATAGGCTTAGATAGCACAAATTAATAATGACTTGGAGGGCCGATCCCTCACACACAACTTTGCGAGCCAGCGACATTCTCCAAGTGACGCGGGTACTGACGCCTCAGGCTCAGGCGAAAGGGAGGGAACTCCACGCGCAAGGTTACACAACTTTTACGTTACATCCCACTCAAAGAAGCTATCTAGTTGATTGATCACCACTTACAAATCTATAATATTGAACAATGTTTCAACCCACAACACCACCACTCCAACTTGCTGTACCTAATTATACAAAGGCATCAATAGTAAGAACTAGTTTTTACATCTCGCTACCAAAACATTCAAGGTTTACCCTCCAAATCAGTGGCGCATTATTTAAGCTCAAAGGAACCCGCTTCGTTTTCCCCTACATATCATGTATATAGTGCTTAAGCATTGTTATGGGGAAAAATTCTTAGTATTAACTGAATAATAACCAATCCTACCATTACACTGTATGTATATATTTATTTCTGTATGAATATATTATGTCGATTTGTATGTATGTACTATTGGTCACAAGAATTCGTTCAAATGCTGTTGTTTTAGAGAGTAAACAACATATAAAAATGTAAGACTACGTAACTGCAATACAACATTATTAATTGGGTTTGTTGTGTTGCAATCACTGAGGCATTTGGTAGATCATTTATTACAGTCTTTCAGAATAATAAGTTTTCTTTTTATATTGCCTGTGTAAGAATTCCTTTGGCCAACCGTATGTGTGGTTGTATATCTGTACATGTATGTCAATAAATATGAAAGTCTGCATATGTGGATGTACCGGTGAAACGTACCAGGATATGTATGTATGTATGTATGACGATATAAGTATGTATACATGTACGTATGGTTGAATGCATGTATGGTGTTAATAAATAAATGAGTGTACATAACATAAGATATGTATGTATACTGTAGATGTACAGTATGAATGTATGTATATATGTAAAGTAAACAAGTAAGTATACATGTGTGTACTGTTACATGATTGTATTTTAGTTTGGCTTTCCAGGTTAGCTATAAAGCTTCATATGCAATATACAACCTGAAGGAAGTAAGTTTTTCTTTTTGTTCTGTAATAACCTCTGAACTAATAAATAGAGAGATAGCTACTGACTTGCTATTACCCCCAAGTGAATCCAACATCTTCACTAACATCTTGACTACCCCTGTTTCACAGCGTTGTTACATCGCGACGTAACAAAATGGCGACCTCGCCAGGATGGTAGTCAAGATGTCGGGGTAATTGGCAGTCAGTAGCTATGATGTTTCTTCTCTCTTCGTTCTTTGTGTTCTCCTTGATGTCAACAGTGTCATCCCTACAAAAAAGAGCCAGATCTTTTCAACTACCTCGGACAACCAGCATGCTATCTATCACCTTCCACGTTTTGGAAGGAGAAAGGCCAATGACAAAGGACAACCACATTTTTTGGCAAGTTTGACCTGACTGGCAGAGAGGTGTGCCTCAGATTGAAGTAAGATTTAAGATTGTTGTTAAGTGTGTTGCCAACGGTATCTTGAAAGTGTCTGCAGAGGATAAGGGAACTGGCAACAAGGAAAAGATTGTAGTCAGTAATGATCAGATGTCGAAATGTTTTCTGATGAAAACTTAGAAAAGATTGAAAATGCTATTGATGTGAAGATCAAGTGACTGGAAGAAAATGCTGATCTTGAAGCAGAGGGATACAACACTATCCTTGCCTGGAAGACCCTGAGAGTGACGAGCTGTGTATAAGGCTCGTAGTTCTCCTCATGTCACGTAACAATGCTCCCTGGGTACATACGGGTTAAAATAGTATTGGCGGACGAATAGGAATGTTGTGTGTCAGCGCTTGCCTACTCGGCTTGCCTACTTGACAGCTTGGACTGGGAACAGTTATCTTCCTTGATGCTGTGGAGTGTATACCAGTTACCAGGACCACAAGAGGGTTAAGATAAAACCCTGTCCCTGAGTTTCCAGTGCCGTCTTTCCTAGCCCCAGTATACCTGTCCCTGAGTTTCCTGTGCCTTTGTTGGAGATAGTGTCCAGCCCTGTCGCCGTCGCCGTCGTTGTTGCTGTCGCTGTCGTTGTCGCGGTCGCGGCCGTGGTGGGATTGGCTGGACATCTTCGCATAAGGAAACCATACAGGAAATAGGAAAGATGTGGGAGGGCTGGGTATCTTGGCACTTGGAAAACATACAGGAGTACCATTATCCCGTTTGGTATGGAAGACACACCTGCCAACTTGTGGGGAATCCCAAGGACAACTGGTCAAGGGCATGCCGGATATTTTCCTTCAAGCAGTTCAACCAAGGGGGTGGCCATGGCAGAAGAGTCTCCAGTTTCTCCTTGTTCCTTGTTGTCATCTTTTCTATGACATGTATTCTATTTCCCCTCGAGATTGTAAAAAGGCCGACATTTCTCATGGGAAATTTCGTTCATTTAGGGGGGAGGTGTTACATGATTGTATTTTAGTTTGGCTTTCCAGGTTAGCTATAAAGCTTCATATGCAATATACAACCTGAAGGAAGCAAGTTTTTCTTTTTGTTCTGTAATAACCTCTGAACTAATAAATAGAGAGATAGCTACTGACTTGCTATTACCCCAAAGTGAATCCAACATCTTCACTAACATCTTGACTACCCCTGTTTCACAGCGTTGTTACATCGCAACGTAACTGTACTTACCGGTAAAACATACGCGGGAATAGTGTCCCTGTTATGGTCATCAATCATGAGTTGTACGTCACCATAACCAGCTGATTCCATGGCAGGGCCCAGATAAGTCTTAATCCAGTCACGGGTATCCTCAGGGCTCCAGTAACACGTGTTCCAGGCCCAGTCCTAAGGGAAGGGTCATGGATACCATTATTGATGGGCATGATGGATTTCCAGGCGCACACACACACACTCACGAACTGGAGGCTATTGATGCCAAACAGGAATTGTAATGACGACAGTATATAGTTTAAATTCACTTACTTCCAATCCTGTCATTGGTTCATTCTGCATAGTGACACCCCACATTGGTGCTCCCTCTGCCTCGTATGCCTGCAGGAACCTACACAAATAATGCTTAACTTAGTTCATCTGGCGTTGGTCAAAGTATATGTATTGTACTAAGATGGAAGGAAGTATCTTTATAAGTGGACAAAAAATATCATATATTTCGAAATTAGTTTTGTAATAATCCAATAACAAAATTTGTTAGTAGGAAGTCAGAGAAATATATAAATTTTAGTAAGGATTAAGGTTACACAACTTTGTTTATATTCAGAGGACATAAGAATAATGAAACACTATACAGTATGTTATTTATACCTGGCAAAACTTTATTAGCCTACTTTTCTCTTTTTTTTCAGAAATTGTAATGGCAAAACCAAGAAATATAACGTCAACCATGTGGCACCTGGCATCTACCATACACCACAAAAAAAGTCCTACAGATCACGCTAGCCGCTGGTTGGCTAATATTAGTGTAGCTCTGATCCTGTACATCGTGTGTGCCCTCCAGGATCACAAGCAACTACGACCCAGGCACGCTGACCTGTGACCAAAACTGTAACCAATCGTCTCCTCCTTCCTTGATAAAAATACACTAATACACCATAAAAACCGGTTGCTATTTGATGATAGGAATGATAGAAGTGAAATGAGACAACATTATAAACAATACCAACCAAAACAGAAAGTAAATATCATCAAAGCCAAGAGATATACCCCTATATCTCTTGGCCTTGAATATCATCTTCTTACTTGATAAAATAATTTGCGTACGGTTCCCACATCTCCTTCAGGATCGAACCAGACCCATTGAACGTGCCACTCTCTTTCATCCAGGCTGGGGGCGACCAAGGTGAACCAAAGAGTAGCAGTTCCCTGTGGGCCACCTGCTGGGCTTGTTTGATGTACGGCAGCTGTGACGTCGGAGAGGGACATGAGGGGGACGAGTCAGTATGGTAGGTAAACATTGCCTCGTCATGAAGATATAATCTGTGCTGGAGGTGTGTTTTGTGAATCCACATTATACATACATACACGTACACACACACTCTATACTACCTTCTCTGTCGTACACACACACACACACACACACACACACACACACACACACACACACACATAAAGGGACGGGAAGGGGACGAGTAAGTTAATAGGTAAACTGCCCAGTCATGATGGGTACTATATTGTACAGTAGATGTTTTTAATTAATCTACATACATACGATACATGCATACACATTCTCTCTCTGTTACATACACACACACACACACACACACACACACTCTCTCTCTCTCTCTCTCTCTCTCTCTCTCTCTCTCTCTCTCTCTCTCTCTCTCTCTCTCTCTCTCTCTCTCTCTCTCTCTCTCTCTCTCTCTCTCTCTCTCTCAGACAGAAATACACGCACACACTCACAGTCTCTCTATCTCTCACTCTGTGCAATATAACATCTCTCTCCCTAACCCCATCTCTCCAAACCCCATGTAATCTATCTCCTCATTTCCCTTCTCCCTGCCCCCCCCCCTCTCTCTCTCTCTCTCTCTCTCTCTCTAAACCCCATGCAATCTCCCTCTTCCCTTCCCCTCTCCCTCTCTCTCTGACCTTGTACTGGTAATCCTCGATGGTGAGATTGAAATATACAAGGTCCACATCGCCCTCCACATCATCGTACGAGTAAGGCCTGATGGAGAAATCGCTACCAGCCATTGGGAGACGACACAGGTTGTACTCTATGCCATCAGGTGAGAAGTAAGACCTGCAATGAAAGGAAGGGAGAAGTGTTGGATGATATGGAAGGCTTTTGTGCGTGTGTGTTTTATAAAAAGGAAGGCGTATGTGTTTATATGTGTGTGTGTGTGTGTGTGTGTGTTATAAAAAGGAAGACCTGTGTGTGTTTGTATGTTTGAATGTGTATGTATGTGTGTATGTGTGTGTTTGTTTGTGCGTGTGTGTATGTATTCTTTCCTCCTGAAAACCCTCCCTCAATTCTGTATACCCAAGCCAGCAGATGGACGTTTTCACAGAGATAACAACACTTTTCTTTGGGAACACTATCACTCTGTAATCATTATTATGTAGAAATAAGATAATACCTGTAGATAGATAAGTTGTCTGAAATAATAATACAAAGTCATGCTTCTCTGGAAGCCAACTCTTAAGAGGAATAACGTTGTAATAATTGGTTCACTGGTATGTCAGATGGTTCCAGACGACAACCACAACAACAACAACAACAAGACCTGGATACTCATTATAGAAGGTGACTGTACTTATGGAATTTTGGATACTTATTATGGCTGGTGACTCTAAACAAACGTAATAATTGGTTCGCTGGTATGTCAGATGATTCCAGACAACAACAACAACAAAAACCTTTTTACTCATTATGACTGGTGACTGTACATATCCACCCACCTGATGAGGAAGTCCTGTGCCTCCAGCGGTAGTGTGGCAATGTTGATGCCTGTCGAGTCTGTAAAGGCACCACCGAAGCCGAATATGGTCTGATATTCAGTGTTGTGGTCCAGGATCAGAGAGACGTCAGCATCTGTATGGAGGAAAGAGAAGGAAAAAAATGAGCTAGGGACAGTTGACAGGGAGTGTGGCTGGAATCGAAGGGGTGCCAAAACAATCTCTGTAGAGACGCCATGCAAGTACTTATAAAGGTAGAGAGAACAAACATACACACAGGAATAATAATAATAATAATAATAATAGTAATACACATACACGTGCACACATATACCAGGCCTTCATCTCCACGCTGGAGGTAGCCTCGTCACGTCACACACCCTCCGAAACAAAATGCCCAAACAGAGAACCCCCCCCCCCCCCGCACGCACACACACTCCACATCTCAACCCCCTGATCCCTGTTGGAGGAGGGAGCCCCTCACCGCACAACCGCATCCCCTTGTGAGACTACAAGAGGTACAGTCATGTTTGCATCCATAGCAAGGCCCGACAGCAAAAGCTGGTTTACCCCTGCCACTTCACTACAGGGCAGACTCCCCCTCCAGCATTCAGCCGGCCATGGGCCTCACTCAATGCAATAATAATAATAATAATAATAAACACTTTAGGCACGTCGAATACATACCAGGATTTGGAGTGCTTTCTAAAGGGGACGTGTTCTGTGCGAATCGGAGTCCATCCCTGGAGGAGGTGACGGTGGTGAAGAGTCCATCACCAGGTACCGGTATGACCCCCTGCAGATCACAGTCCGACGCAGTACACACACACACCACACTGTCAGCACCGAAGTCACGTGGGTTGCACTCGGTTCCCCCAGCTTTAAAGGGGGTTGTTGTTGTTATTTTGTTGTTGTTGTTTTACATTAGTAGGTTATATATATATAATTTTTTTTTTAGTTTATTTAGAAAATATTTTGAAAACATCATTATTTGGTTATACAATAATTATCTTTTAGTTAATTTGGAAACATTATTAACATTATTAAGTTATACGTTTATTATTTTTTTAGTTCACTTTGAAATCAATATCAACATTATTAGGTTACCGGTACACAATTAGCTTTTAGTAATTTTGAAAACTTTATTAACATTATTAGGTTATACAATTATCTTTTAGTTCATTTTGAAAACATTACTAGGTTATGTAATAATTTTTTAGTTCATTTAGTTTACATTAGAAGGTTATGCTATTTTTGTTAGTACTGTTTATTTACATTAGTTGGCTATACAATTCTTTTATTCATTATGTTTATATTAGTATTTTTTTTATTCCTTTTGTTTACGTTTGGATACTATCTTTATGTTCCATATTTTGGTGTGTTGGAATAATATATGGATAGATGGAGTTGTTGGAGAATCTATTTATATTTATGAGTCTTAATTAAATGTTTACCGACTCTGGCTGTGTATTTATGTATTTATATTATGTATTAGATGCTTAAGGGGAGATTCTGTTGTTGGTGAATTGGAAGGTCTTTGATTCCTCCAAACTATGCCACGAAACAGATGCCCTCCATGTTACCAATAGGGGCCCGGATCTGTTGTTTGGTGGCACAGTTTGGAGGAATGAGACAGCTTCCAATTCACCAATATGAGAATCTCACCTTAACTCATTATACTCACATAAATATCTATTAAGTCACCTCTTCTCGGTAAATCAGAGGGCTACTGATTCCTCCAAATTATGTCAGGGAACAGATTAGTGCATCAGTATACGAGTGTGAAATCTGTTTTGTAGCCTAGTGTGGAGTAATCAGTAGCCCTCCAGCTCGACCAAAAACAGGTGACCCCCTAAAGGAAGACTGTACAGCCACAATTAAATAACCACCAACACTTTCCTTCCATTGTGACAATAAATCAGTATAATAATAATTATAGTCTAAATATAATCAATCATACAACAACACCTGACTTGAACTCAACCTCCTCAATTATTATTATTATGAGGTGCTGCAAAATTATGCAACAACACCTTACGTCAACTCGACCCCCTCAATTATTATTATTATGAGGTGCTGCAAACTCATACACGTGTTGTTCATATGAATATAAAATCATACAGCAACACCTTATGTCAACTCAACCCCTTCAATTATTATTATTATAAGGTGCTGCAAAATCATAGATACACGTGTTTATTACCAAGATATTTACTACGATGGCAGGAAGGAAAGTGTCGGTGGATATTTGATTGTCATTGTACGATACATAATAATACATACCAACGAGTGCGGGGACGAGGAGTAGGAGAAGCATCAACATGACGACGACGAAGACTAACGTGATGAAGCCAACAGTACCCCATCTTATATACCCCTCACCATACACTAACGTACAGCACAGCACAAAAATTAATTCTCTCTCTCTCTCTCTCTCTCTCTCTCTCTCTCTCTCTCTCTCTCTCTCTCTCTCTCTCTCTCTCTGTTTATTACATTGCTCTATAATCGGATTGGATGATAAATAAAGGCGATTTTCTTGGTGGTATAAATTGGAAAGGTCTCTGTGATTCCTCCCAACTATGCCAAGAAACAGACAACACCATTTGTAACATTGAAGTTGTCTGTTTCCTGGCATAGTTTGGAGGAATCAGTAGCTATCCGATTTACCAGCAAAAAAATAAATCTTCTCAAATCTCTAGACTGTTAGGATTTTTATGACTACAAATTATTATAAATATTTGTCTATATAGTTGTACGAATACACTCAATATCATTTCGCTTTTCTTTTTCTTCACATAATTATACGAGTCAATCTATTTGATTTTAGTTAAGGGAAGTAACCTATTATGGGAAATCGGAAGGCTACTGATTCCTCCAAACTATGCCAGGAAACAGAACCCCTTCATATGGAATTATACAGGGGATGTGTTTTATAGTTGAGTTTGGAGGTCAAATTGAACACAAAGGGGGAAAATTTGGGAAATTTTGTGTTAGTAAATTTGAAGCCACTGACTCCTACAAACTATTCCAAGCAACAGAACACCATTATTTTTGCCCTTTTGGTTCTGTTTCCTGGCATACTTAGGAGGAATCAAGGCATTCCAATGTAACATGAGTGAATTACCCCCTTAAGTGACTAGTGATATCAAAGAAATGTAAGAGAAGGTAAATGATTCCTCCAAAAATGATGCCACAAAACAGTACTCATGATGAGTGAGTCAGTCTATATGAAGGAGTCGTTTATTGTGGACATATTGGAGTCTATGTAACCCTCCAAATACTCCAACAAAACAGATCCTATATACTTATATACTGAGGTCGACTGTTTTCTGACAAGGTTTGGAGGAATCAACAGCACCCCTCCCCCCCCTTCCCATTTCAACAGTTCGCCCCAAACATAATTGATGATCCCCTTAAGTTTAGAATAAGTAGTAATTTATAACAACTTGGTACATTGGAGCACTTTGATTCCTCCAAAATGTGCCAGGAAACAAGACCAGAATAACAAAAATAACGGTGACTTGTTGCTTGGAATACTCTGTAGGAATCAGTTGCTCCAGATTTACCACCAACACTGTACTATTGGCCATAAGAATTGGTACACACACTGTTGTTTTCCAGGGCTTGCAACATAAAGAAAATGTAAGACCATGCAACTGCAATACAACATTATTATTAGGTTTGTTGTTTTGCAATAACTGAGTCACTTGGTAGACCACTTAATGCTGTACTTCCAGAATAATAACCTCTTTCCATATAGCCTGTGTAAGAATTCATGTGACCAATTGTCCGTACTAAGACAAACCTTCTGAACATATTTGTATCCCACACCTGTTGTTTTCCACAGCATAGACATGTAGCCAGTGTCTCTCCCAGAAGCAGTGACGTTATTGTATAACGTCAAGAAAGCCCTTGCGTCATTACCCTGGGAGAACAGATTCTAGAATACACAGTAACAGTTTATTGGTAGGTACACTCGCGCACCACAATCTCTAGCCCACCTGAGTTTGGGGCGGCGATATGGCTCGGATCCTTTCTGGACGACAGCCCATTGAAACTATCACAAGGTCAGACCCGCACCAACGGAAATGCTTCGAAAAATTGAAAAGGGGGTCTTTTTTTTTTTTCTTATTCATTGCGCCGTAGCTTCAGTCAACAGGCAGACAACAGTACACAAGGGTAGGCGGGACTCATGAGAATCCAGTGACTACACACACACACACACATCACGAAAACATAACAGAATGAAGCACAAGCATACAGACAAATATTTACATCATGAACTACTTAAGTAAATCCACCAAAACGAGGGTGGCGCACCAGAAGTTCCTCCAGAACCTGATGGTTCAGCAGGTTTCGACAAACCACATCAAGTGGCAGGCCCCGGGGCAGCAAGTGTCGGACAGTGGGGTAGGCTAGGTAATAGTGCTCTATAGTGTTAGCACGAGGCGCTCGACACAAGCGACACTCAGTGAAGGGAGGCTCACCCTACATCCCAGCAACCTGCCACGGTGGGCGGTAGCCAAGCCTCAAACGAGCAGAGACTACATTGTGCCTCCGAACCATGAGGCCTCGACGACGGTAAGAATAATTGTGACGGCAGACAGATTCGTAGTGGGTGATGGAGATGCTGAAGGGCCTCTCTGCATCCCTGCGTCGCCGTACAGGGAGGAGAGCGGCGGAGCGAACTCTAGAAAGGTAACATGTCAGGGAGAGAGGACGTCCAACACCACGAGGAGGCAGATGGCAGGCTTCCTTTGCGAGTCTGTCAACTGTACCATTGTGACGTAAGCCTACATGGGATGGCACCCATAAACATTTGACAGTCAAGTTACGATGACGCAATAAGGCCAAAAACGATAAAATCTGCTGAATAACAGTAGTGTGTGTGGGCTGAACACTAGAGAGGGAATGAAGGTCAGGTTTGGAGTCACAAAAACTGGCAGCATTCACTCCACGTTGACAAACAACACTAACAGCATCCAGTATGGCATACAGTTCACACAATGTTGAGCTAGAGTGGTAACAGAGACGACGGCCAACCCAGCCCCCTGGAGGTGACTCCAGGTCAGGCAAGAAAACGGCACAACCTGCTGTACCATCCACCTGCAATGAGCCATCAGTGTATGGATCTGTGATGGAGGACGTCACTGTTTCTATGTGTTCCAGAGCCAACTGCCGCTGTAGAGAAGGCAGTTCCGAATTGGAAGTAGGCGTGAAGCTCACATCAGGTGGTGGTAGCATCCACGGAGGGGGCCCTGGGGGGACGTCTGCAGAAAAGGGGTCTGACTCACTGTGTCATGTAAACCTTATATACAACTCTTTCTGTGGTTATACTATACAATTGTCTTTTGGCTGCAAAAATCAATATATTTCTTTATTGCATTTTAATTCCTCAAATATTTGCATGAAAGAGGGACACAAAAGAATATACCAATAAGCTTTCAAGAATTACAATTAAAACGAAGCACTTCCATACCACCCAGTGAACACACAGGTATTCAGTGTGTGTGTGTGTGTGTGTAGCCTACTGTATCATCAAGATTCTTCCTCAGAAATTATTTCCTTAACGTGATTAATCTTATGTATTTCGTATAATTATCTAGAACGAAAATTTATTTTTTAATGGTGGAAGTTCATTTTGATGATAGTGACGCGTCCTGAAGCTCAGTGTTTTCCTAAAACTCATTCTTCATTCTTTCAGTCATTCTGCCGTGTGTGATCTGATTAAAATGGCGTTGCTTTTCAGATATTATTTATTACTTCACATTAAATAAAATCGACTTTGTTGTATAGTCCGAGCGTTTGATAATGAGATAACACAGTATTTGTATGACAATGGCATGCAGTGTAAATTAATTTTTATATCAATATGCATTAATTACAGTCCCTTATGTATCCATGCTTTGGCTGATTAACATTAACAAAAGCAAGGTGAGATTAACATGAAAATGAACATGAAGAATATTGCTTGTGACCCCAAAACACCAGCAGTGTGTCTCCTATTCATATGAAAAGATGGAATTATTGCAAGATAATATTGAGAACGTATAAAATGTCAGTTGCTTAATGTGTAGGAAATTGTTGTTTGTTATAGCCCTATACTGTATATGTTTTAAATTGTGTTTGGTCATCCTTACATTATTGGTCACTATGTTACGGTGGAACCATCATTTTTAGCCACTGTGCTTAGACGGCTACATAGGTGAACAGATATTGTCTGATGATTCTCTCTCTCTCTCTCTCACATACAGAATATAGACACACACGCTCGCGTGCGCCGAATAAACCTCTGAGTTCACTTGCTGATTTGAAGTGTGTTGTTTAGTTAGTGATTTCATGAATCCTCTGGCAATATTCTTTCGTATGCTTGTTCATTATAAATTATGGGGATAGTATATTGCAATAATTATATACATAAATGTCATTCACACAGCCAAAATATGATTGCGTAGCCTTAAAAAACAATTAATTATACATGTCAAACAAGGAGTCAAGCTTGTATCGGTTCGAAACGTATGTTCGTGCTTGTGTGGCATCTTAATCGTTTGAGTGGGCTGTCGTCCAGAAAGGATCCTAGCCATATCTCCGGCCCAAACTGAGGTGGGCTAGAGATTGTGGTGCGCGAGTGTACAATGGAGTCACACAGATATGGGAGTATGCTGGTGTGCCGTGCCGTGCCGTAGGTGGGCCGTAGCTGCTGCAGGAGAGTTGTCTGGGGCTGGAGAGTAGGCATGCGATCAAGGTGGGAACACAGTCTAAGCTTGGGACAGCTAGGCACGTATGGAGGCAGGCAGGTCCTCCTTCGTCCAGAGCCCCGGAGTAAGTGTGTCCAGCCCATTTTTTTTTTTTTTTTTTTCCCGGCCTATCGACCTTGGTGTTGGTCATTAATGTCTTTAATTTATTTTATTTTATTTATTTTTATTTTATTTTATTTTTTTATTTTTATTTTTTTATTTTATTTATTTATTATTATTTTTAATTGAATTTCTTGCATATTATTTTATGCATTTATTTTTATTATTATTATTATTATTATTATTATTATTATTATTATAATTATTTCTATTACATTTAAACTTAAAATTAAACTTATATACTAATTGTTTTTCTTTTCTTTTTGTAACTTTATACAAAATTTACATCCTAGCTAATAAACTAATCTATGTGCCTACTCAACCAATAGCTAACTAGACTAATACCTATTCCAGCCAATCGCTAAACCTAGACAGACAAATCGCTAAACCTATATTAGACAATCGCTAAACCTAGCTAATACATCATAATTTACAATATATACAAAACATAATTTATAACATTCATAATTGAAAAATAGACATACAAAATGGTAACAATAGTAATAAAAAGTCACATCACTCTGATCAGTTCGGTCTCCCTCAAGAAAGTCATCAATTTATCAGTCACATCCCCATCCCCATCACCTAAGAGAGCTGAGAGTGTGAAGGGGACTTTTACTGCATCACAGTAACTTATGAGGGAAGCACGTTCCCCCACAAATCGCCGACAATGCAGGATGATATGACTGATAGATAACACCGCATTGCAGGTGTTACAATGCTGTGGAAAACGTTTGTCTATATATGGTTCTAGGTGTGTTATCCTGGTGCAGTTGGTTCTTAATCTTGCGAGGATTCTTTCTTCCAAACGGTTGGGCCGGTTGGCAGTGGCCCAATTACCCAGTTGAGGCTTGATGGTAGAGATGTTAAGTCTGGTCCACTGACCTTGCCACAGAAGATTAATTGATTTCTTTCCGAGGGATAGACACGACTGTAGATCACGAGGGACGTCCCAAGTAACCTCGAGCTCTACAGCCGATTTCGCAAGTAAGTCTGCCCGTTCATTGCCATAGATACGACAATGCCCGGGCACCCAGATCAGAGTGAAGGACTTGTTGCATAAGTGCAACTTATTAATGATGCGACCCTGGATTTCATTAGAAATAGTTTGACATGAGTTAATTGCCTGAAGGGCTGACTTGGAGTCTGAGAAAATTACTATTGAATTATGACGAGAATTTAGTGCATAGTCTATGGCTTTGTCTATAGCAAAAAGTTCTGCTGTAAACACAGATGTATGTATCGGCAATCTGTACCTATGTTCACATTCACTCGACCATACACTCGCACCCACACATTCATCTGACTTGGAGCCGTCAGTGTACACGTGATGAGACCCCAGGTGACTGCGGATGATACCACCAAACAGGTGGTGTATCTCCTACTCCGGCGCCTTTTCTTTTGATGATGGTAACCACGATGTGTTGACGCCGAAGTTGCGTGTCTCCCACGGTGGTATCTTGCTGATGTTAAACTTGTCGCAGTCCCCGAGGTCTATTTGTAGTTCTTCGGCTAGCTGGTGGAGGCGTACAGCCAGTGGCCTCCGTCTTCCATGGTGGAGATAATGATGTTGTTGGAGGGAGGCACTGGCCACGTTTCCGATCTCCGACTTCCTGATGATTGACATGGCGGTGTTGATAGCGAGTTGATCTCGTCGAAGTCGGAGAGGAGGTATGTTCGCCTCCACCTCCATCCTAGCTACACGTGTACACTTCAGAGCTCCCAAAAATACACGTAAACATTTATTCTGGTACACATCCAATCTTCCTAGTGTTGTATCTGATGCCGATCCATACACCTGTGAGCTATAGTCTAGCTTTGTACGAATAAGGGTCTTATACACCATTAATAAAGATTTCCTGTCGGCTCCCCATGTGGTACCTGATAGGTACTTAAGGACATTTAAAGGTTTTTCACAACAAACAAGCAAATTATTAACATGATGTGTAAAATTTAATCTTTGGTCAAAATGAATTCCTAAAAATTTAACAGAATTATGAAATGGTACCGGTTGGCCATCTAACGTTACGTTAATTTGAGGTACTCTACGTTTACTAAAAATTACTCCGGTACACTTAGGAACGGAAAACTTAAAGCCCCACCGTAAGGCCCATTGGTGGACAGAATCAAGCGCTGCTTGAATCCGTCCTACTGAAAACTGTGCATTACGTGACGAGTGCCACATTGCACAATCATCAGCATACAACGAGTATTTAAGATTCCTGGGAACTAGAGTTGATGACAGAATATCATTGATCATGATGTTAAAAAGTGTAGGACTAAACACGCTTCCCTGTGGCACCCCGTTCTCTTGGACAAAAATGTCCGATGTTATATTACAGGGAAGGGTGACAGAAAAGGTTCTGTCACGCAAAAAGTTGTTGATGAAAATGGGCAAATTACCTCTTAAACCATAACCGTGAAGCTTCATCAGAATACCGTGTCGCCATGTCATGTCATAGGCTTTATGGATGTCCAAGAACACCCCTACCATGAATTCTTTATTGGCAAATGCCTTTGAAATGCAATGTTCCAGGTTCATCAAGTGATCAACTGTGCTCCGGTGTTTCCGGAAGCCACATTGTCGATCACTAAATAAACCCTTCGCTTCTAAAACAAAAAGTAGCCTATTATTTATCATTCTTTCCATGACTTTACAGAGGCAAGAAGTCAATGCAATAGGTCGAAATGAACTGGGATCCACAAGACGACCAGACTGTTTAGGTATCGGTATGATCCACGCAAATTGCCATGAGTTGGGGAAGGTGTTAGACACCCAAATCTCATTGTACACTGCTAGCAACTTGACCAGGTTATCCTGGACAAGATGCCGGATCATACCGTATGTGATGGTGTCAGGTCCAGGACTGGTGTCTTTACAGGATCTTAGGGCAAGGAGAAGTTCGTCTATCGTAAACTCCCGGTTGTATGGGTAGTCTACGTCTTCTGTGGCAAAGTCTATCTCTTGTAGTTCAGCCATACGTTTGTGATGGAGAAAATGTTGGTCGTAATTGGCTGAACTACTTACTTTTGAGAAACTCCTGGCAAGTACATTTGCTACATCCACGGGATCGTCGTAGATGTTATTGTCCACTTGAAGAGTGGTGATGGGGGTATACGGGCGTTTGTTATTTAATATCTTTATAGTGGACCAGACTTTCGTTAGTGGTGTAAAACGATTCACCGTGGACACAAACGACCGCCAAGAGTCCCTTTTAGCTCTATTAATTACTCTCCTCGCCTCAGCCCTCGCCCGTTTGTAAGCTATAAAGTTGTTCTGAGTGGGCTGTTTGTCAAAAATCCTGTATCTCCTATTACGTCTCCTTAATGCCTCTCGGCAATCCGTTGACCACCAATGTGCTTCACGCTTATTTCGAATTATAGAGGTTTTAGGAATAGCAACCTCAGCTGCGTGTAAAATGTTTTGTGTTAAATTTCGCATCTTTTCATCTATGGTCTCCCCAGATATATCTAGGTCGACGATCCTCCCGAAAGACCCCCAATCTGCTCTCTTAAAATTGAATTTTGGTACCAAAGGGGCCGAAACAGTATGACTTGAATAAGAGAGACAGATGGGAAAGTGGTCACTACCAAGGGAGTTGGACTCAGGATGCCAAGAAAAATCCTGGTGTATATCCGGGGAGGCCAGAGACAAATCGATGGCCGAAAAGTTGCCAGAACGATCGTCAACCCTGGTGGCTTGACCATCGTTCAGGAGGCCGAGGTTGGATTGTAATATAATGTCTGCCATCTGCCCTCCACGAGCATCAGTTCTTAAGCTTCCCCACTGACAGTGATGGGCATTAAAGTTGCCCAGTATTAATTTTTTACCAGTCAGTTGTCTAAATAGATTATGTAATGAATCACTGTCAATGGGGCCGCGTGGCGGACAGTAAATAGAGCAGATGGATATGTAGGTGTTGTGTAATTTTACTCTGCAAGCAACGGCTTCCAGAGTAGTGTTTAATGTTATTTGTGTCTGTGGATGTGATTTGTGTGTGTATATTGCTACTCCGTGTCCATCGTTTCTCCTGTATGCGTTGTAGTGTTTAAATTGTGTTGGGTCAGAGTGATTCTCCAACCCTGTCTCCTGTAAACAGACGACGTCTGGCCTGTGTGTGTGTAATAATATTGATATGTTGTTCAATTTATTCCCAAGACTTCTACAATTCCACTGTAGTACAGTGAACATGGCGGTTTAAGAGTTACGGGGTCGGCCTGAGCGCTTAGTCTTCTTGTGCCGCCCGCCGCCTGGCGAGTGGCTACCGGGGGACCTTTCCCGGTTCTTGCGTCCGGAGACATCCATTGCTTCCTCATCAATGGTGAGTCTCCCAGACTCCACCGAGGAAGAGCTATCCCTTCTCTCCCCCGATGAAGTGGGAGTAGGGTGTGTGCAAGGAAGTGACTTGTTTGGTTTTAGGGTGGTGTAGTTAATTTTATCTGTCTTGTCTGACTTCTTCTTTTGTTTCTCTGACTGCAAAGAAGCTGCAGCCCGAGAATAGGAGTTAGTAGATGGGGTAATAGTCTTAGAGGGGGTAATAACAGTAGGTGTAGAAGTAGAGTGATCAGCCTGTTCACTTGGCTCTGACTCAGTCTGAGTACTAATAGTACACATCACGGGTCGAGATATCACCGCCGATGCATACGAGACATTGGGTGATGGGGTCGCTTGCGATCCCATCACCACCTTCCTCGCATCATGATAGGAGATACCTCGCACTGCCTTCACCGAGCAGACCTCCTTCTCCAGCTTCCACTTGGGACAATCCCTCGAGGAAGTGGAGTGAGTACCCTTACAATGAAAGCAGGAGAGCTCCACTGATGTGCACTTTTCCTCAGCATGGCCAGGCGTCGCGCACCTGCCACACACTGGAGAAGAAGCCTTACAAGTTCTATTACCGTGTCCATAAATCTGACAGTTCAAGCATCTAAGAGGGTTGGGGATAAAGGGTCTTACTTTAACAATTTCATAACCTATTTTGACAGTTTCAGGAAGTGAAACTTTGCCAAAAGTCAAAATGAGTGTTGCAGTCTTCTTCCTCATACCATCCTCTAAACGAGTTATGAATCTAGCGTCAATGATATCTTGGTTCCTCATTTCCTCAATTATTTCCGTTTCTTCCATCATCATTAAATCCCTACAGGTGATTACTCCCCTGCAGGAATTCATGGCTTGAGGAATCTTGGCTTCTACTTCATAATTGTGGATCTGACGTAATTTCAGCAAACTTGCTACTTGTTTTGAATTGAATGTTTTGACAAGGTCTCCAGATGCAAGTTTTTTAACTGATTCAACCTCACCAGCCCAGCCATCAATTACCTTTTGAACAATGAAAGGATTGAGGCCGGCTAGTGGGGCCGAACCAGTGGCATGAAGCATAACAAATGAGGCATTTTTTACGTCTATGTCAAGGGGTGTTCGAGTCTCGGTTCGTCCGTCGTTTCGTGGTGGTGGTCGGTCATGGCCGCCTCCTCCGCTATGCGGAGGAGGGGTTGGGAGGGAAGGCAACATAGTAACCACTTCCCCCAAGGATGGGGGGAAGTGGGAAGAGGAAAAGAAAACACCAGAAAAGGATAATACCAGCCCTAATTAACTAATGTTTGAGATCAACCTCTCGACTCACACTAAGGTGGTCCGACTGTGTTTAATCACACCCAGAGCTATCAGTGGGGGAGTCCACCATAGGTAGGAGGCAAAGTTGATCTCAATATAAAGATATAGACACCTACTATATCTTCTACCAGCTATGGAGGGAATGACTACTAGCTAAGCCTAGTCGTCACCAGAAGGGTGAAAAAAAAAGAAACTACTGCCGGTGCGGCAGGCCCTGGCAGCTAGAGGAGAGCACAAAACATACATCCACTCTCTCCACGACCCAGTCTCAAAGTCCTTCCAGCCCAGCAGTAGTTACTAGCTCGGTCCTTATATTTGGTAGGACTACAGTCCCGGATGTAGCGTCGCCACGCGATCTCCTGACCCAGCACGTAGGCAAGTATTTCTTTCCCAGGGATGAATCACTGCAGAGACAAGGAGTGGAGTCTAGCAGCTGGCGTCCCTAGAGAGGCGGCTCATCTGGCGGCTGGTATCCCAAGAGAGGCGGCTCGACTGGTGGCTGGTATCCAAGAGAGGATTAGTCGTGTCTGGGAAGGGGATTAATGTACTCGCCACTCCTTGGGTAGAATGCGTGGCTAGCTATGAGCAAGGTAAATATAGCTACCCCAGGTAGTTTCAGTGGGCGGGCAACCTGTATGAAAACTGGTACGCTCTACGCATGATGTATCAGGATATGGGGTTGGAGTCTCTCTAACCTCGGCCAATCATTTCCTAGATACATCATGACGTCACTCTAGGTGCGCGGCCGAGTGACCATTAAACTACCTGGAGTAGCCAGGGTTCATATAGATACATGAACCCTGGTGTGGACTGTGAAACACGGGAGTTCTGTCGGAACGATATCGTACCGCATCCGGCAGCAAGCTTTTTA
Organism: Petrolisthes cinctipes; assembly: GCA_033782935.1. Taxonomy (NCBI): domain Eukaryota; kingdom Metazoa; phylum Arthropoda; class Malacostraca; order Decapoda; family Porcellanidae; genus Petrolisthes; species Petrolisthes cinctipes. Next base: position 165,676 of record JAWQEG010001460.1, read on the forward strand.
TTTTTTACATATATAATAATACTTGCATTCCTAATATCTTATATTATTATTTTCACTACAATGAACTCGAAAAAAAGACATATACCATATGACGATTGTTTCTATGGAGAAAAAACAAAAGAAAAATTTTTCTTTTTGTTTCTGTTTCTTAAATACCTAGTCTCAGTAAATAATTTTTATACCTTAGCTATGAGAAAAATATGTGAATTATAAATATCAATGACAAATATATAAGAAAAATATATATTTGAAAGTCCGCATGTTTAATTTTTACACTAGCTCCAGGACGGCCACCAGCCACCAGGAGGCATCTCGAGCTCACTAAAGTACTCTGCACAAAACAAACAACTTCGGTACGAACTCTCAGGTGTTCTACCCAGATCTTCCCTTCTCGAATACTGCACCCATCTCCTTGACCTACAAATCAAGGTATTGAAAGAATTACCGTTTTGTAGCAGTGTTCCCAGATCCGGCTAGGTGTTAACGACATTCAGTAACCTTTGAAGTCTCTAGATAAAACAGTCAATTGAAACAGCATTGGCACATAGGGAATACAATACTCGTACCGGTTTCCTTACAACAAACCAGACACAGTGGGAAAATTTTGCGGTATTTATTGAAAGAATTACCGTTTTGCAGCAGTGTTGCCAGATCCGGCTAGGTCCCAGTATTTTGCCCCAGTCATTATTGTACTTTATCACGATTATTTCCCGGTAGTTTGCCCAGGTTAGGTCCCGGTAGTCTGATGCGGTCTAGGTTAGGTTAGGTCAGGTCAGGTAAGGTCAGGTTAATTTTAAAATGCCCCATTTGAATATGCTCTATCTTGGAAATGGGGCATTTGCGGAGAAAATGCCATAGAAGAAAATAATCTTAGAATGGTCTAAATAAGTGGGTAATGAAGGTAAAAAAACCATACCCAATAACGGTAATTCATTCAATATTTACCAATTTTGCAGATTACTATTTCAGTGACAACTCAATTAGTTAAAAAAATATTCAATATATATTATTAACCATTCCTTATCCTTAAGAAATCGAAAAAAGACAAATCCGGTCTTTTATTCCTACTATTAGTGCATTTTATCGCAGCACAAATCATGCTGTTTACCATGCCAGTGACGCCACAACTCTAGTTTTACGCGCTTTTCACTTGGGGAGCCACAGTCTCTAAAATAACACAGGAGCGGGCAGTCCCCTCTTTACCTTCCATATTCTTTGCCAATACTACATCAGTACTCTCCTTATCTTGATCCAAATTTCATATAACTCCTAAAATAAAGACATACTTCAATGTAGGCAAAGACTTATTTATTTAAAGGATGAAAAAATTGCAAGTGTTCACCTGAGATGTCATTTAAGTGTTGATTTAATATTTGAGAAGTAGAGAGGCGCGACCTTCAAAAGGAACTCTACAACCTTGTTGAGTCTGAACAACTGCCGTATAAAATAAATGATAATACTTCCGTATGATGACTAACTACAAATATCTCATACATTAATAATGTACATATTGATTTGCTCATTACATAATGGTAAAATGTAATGAAAAAACAAGCTCAGTTTACTTTTTCAGAGTATGATGTACTGCTGTATAGCAGATATGCTATAATACAGGCATAAGAATCTTGGTGACAAATGTAACTACTTTGGTTTTCATTTTATAATTTATAGCCTCTACTGAGTGCAGAAGGAATATCAGATGTGATGAAGTTGTATAGAATGGAATTAAGGGCTAATGAGTTCACAGAGAGATGTAAAAGTGAAAAGATCACTGATGAAAAGAAGGGAAAGCTAAAATAGGTGATAGGACAAGGCCATATACGGAATACTATTGTTGATTATCTTGAGAGAGAAGCAGTGACCTTCTACACTCTATAACAGTGGTTCTCAAACTGTGTTCCCCGGAACCCCAGGGTTCCGTGAAGACCATTCAAGGGTTCCATGGCAAAAAATTATGTGTATGCATGTGTAGTGGGGAGGGTTCCACCGATTTTTGGAGAGGGTCGCTGACGGTTCCTCCGAGTACCAGCATATGTCAAAGGGTTCCGTTAGTTGGAAAAGTTTTAGAACCACTGCTCTACAAGAGCTACAGATCGACCAGAACGGAAATTATAATTGTGAGGAAAAAAGACTTGAAAGCGAATGAGGGGATCCTGCAATTATGATTTGTACCAGACTTTACCAAAGGCAAAAACAAATCCCAAAATGAATGATCTTATAGATGTTCAGTTGCCTCTAGTGAATTTACATAATTCAATAAGGAAATCAAAGTTATTACTATTTTTATTCTTAGCCTTTATTCATTTTATTACCAAGATAATTTCCTTATAGGGCTTACCAAAGTTGACTACATGTATGTACAGTCGCGAACCAAAGTTTCGCTACCCCCTTAGCTGGCAGGAAGTCGAAGTCAGTGTAAAAGATAGGCTGGACGATCGGACCAACTGGTGTATTGAGTTTGTAACGATCGAGACAGGATGAGGTTCACTCTCCACAAACCCAAAGTCATGGAAAGTGAACCTCAGCCTGTCTCGTTACCAACTCGATAATACAGTTTGTCCAATCGTTCAGCCTATCTTTAACACCAACTTCACCTTCCTGCCAGCCAAGGGGGTGACGAAACTTTGGTTCGTGACTGTACAGTACATACGTATTGTACCTAGTATTTTGTTGACTGTAGGCTATATTTGCTATGCAATCCTTCAGTTTGACTGATATATGTAATGATTATGAATATTGTGAACAATCGTAAATCGACAATAATCGTTGACGAGGAATACAGCGACCTTAATTGACAATCTGTCACTGTTTATTGAATAGGATTTAAATTACAGTGTGTAAAAATTCAATGAAAAGGATTGGAATTCAGTAAAAGTTCATAAAAATCATGTTGAAATTCCGCCAGTGTTTGCTAAAGAGGTTGAATGAAGTGTTGAAGGAACTTGAACATCTCTAGTCCTTTTAGTGTTCTTGGAAAAGGACTGTAGTGATGGATTTGGCTGGCATGGCGAAATTCATGAACTCCACACCACTGCCGGTGTCCACACTGACGCTCTTACCGCTGTCACCCCTGTAGAGAACAAACACAAAAAGTTACCTTCACCATTATTATATATACCACACCATGCATTAGGCTGCCAGTACGGGCCAACAGTACTGCCCTCCAGAGGGACTGCCGCGACTTTGTTACTTCATTAGTTATTATACACTTAAACATCAAAACTGAGTGACTTATCGAGAGCAAACACTACTCACAGCGCAATAGCTAATGTTATTATGCCTCCGGTATAGAACAAAGTCAGAGAGGAAAGTTGAATTATGCAAAAGTGACTGGCTTGGAACCCTCAAGAAGTTATCACGACTTCCGCCTAGCTACAGTAGCCTATTATGTCTGTACCGTACCTGTTTAGGATGATGACGACATCGGTTAGTGAAGGGATATCGTGGACGGCTACAGCAATGACGTCACCGCTCCCTGGCCCTGACACAGATGAAGCCATGCGGATTGACCCTGGTGGTATGAATTTTGAGAAGTGGCCCAAGGCGTAGAACATGGGCTGCTTGTAGAACTCACCCGCGTCCTGATAGTGAGAGACAAAATAAGAGTATGGTATGTACAGTACGTAGCGGGAAATTTGTGATAAATTTTACATTTTCTCCCTCGTCCTGTCAAATTGAAGAGCTATATAGGATATATTTTATATGTTTTCTCCATCCTGGAGAGAGAGAGAGAGAGAGAGAGAGAGAGAGAGAGAGAGACAGAGGTGAAGGAGGGAGAATGCTGATATATACAAACTGAGGAGAGGAGGAAGAGGAGAAGGAGAGTACTGTACCGTGTTGATAATGATGGGAGAATCGGCAGCATTATTGACCCAGTTTGGTCCACCACCCATACTCAAAGCCATGTTCCAGTCCACCCAGCCAGTCGCCCAGTGGTTCAGGTCCTGCACAGCCGAAAGTGCGTCAAGTGTATAGAGACTATAGAGTAATAAAATAAGTTGTAATTTCTGCTCATCCATGCACTACTGATAAGTGAATGTGGGTTACGGTATGCCCATATTTCATTTTAATTATATATTTACCTATATATTTATTTATTATTGTTTGTTTTTATTGCACAATGGTTTATTGCCTTGTTCACACACATGACAGACTTTAGTGTTGGTCAGTGTCATTGTAAACAACACTATATAGTCAACTTTAATAAGAGTTCCAATTAATTGTTTACAACAGTACTTCGGTGAAATTACCTCCGAGATATTAGAAAAGAGCAAATGCAGTTCTCATAAATAAATAAGTAAATAGATAAATGAATGAATTACACACAAGATAAGCACAACAACACTCACCTCCAAGATGTCAAAGGCGTAGTTCTCAGCCCTCACCCATGACCCCAAGATGACCTTTTCGTCTGGTCCAGCGTTCCAGCCTACAAAAAGACACAGAAAGGTGGTACAGTATAAAATTTATCTTTAGGGGTAATCTCTTTTGGGGGGAATTGATGCCTTGTAAGACCTTCAAATAATGCTAGAGTTGAGACACGAAAGATGGTACAATACATTATGTATCTTTATTTTAGTGTATAATCTGTCTGGGGGTAAATTGAAGCTCTCTTAGACCTCCAAACAATGCTAGAAGGCAGATCCCCTATATAGGCTACTCGTATACTGAGGAGGTCTGCTTATTTCCTTGTATAGCTTGTAGGGAATCAGTAACCATCCAATTTGCCTACACGAGAAAACTTCCTTAACAACTGAATGATTGGGAGTGGGAGGGTTTCTGAGACTTATATAAAGATTCCCTCTGGTGTTAATTCAAGCATAGATAGTAAGGGTCCCACCAACTAAAAACAATAAGGGAACTAACTATCCAACCAAGGAACCCACCAAACATACACACATTCCCATCAATGAACAGAAGCAACCCATACTCACCCATTCCACCTACTATCACAAGACTTGGTATTTTGATCCAACACACACAGACAGGACTCGGTAGTTGAAAACACACACACACAGACAGGACTCGGTATTTTGACACAGACAGGACTCGGTATACAGTTTGACACACACACACACACACACACATACCACTTACCATCACAGACAGGACTCGGTATTTTGACACACACACACACCACTTACCCTCACATGACTCAGTGTATAGTAAGTATTTCTCAGGGTATAGGTTGTGTGTTTCATCCATAGAATCAGTGGATGTCCGCCAGTTAGCATACCAGTGTAGTGCTGTGCCGTCCACGTATTGGTAACACCCAGCGTCATCCAGGCACTGTACACACACACACACGAGAAAATTAAATGTATGTGGTTGTCATAGCAAATACACACACACATAATAGAATTTTGAATGTATGTAGTTTTCATAGCAAAAACACACACACACAATAAAATTTTGAATGTATGTGGTTGTTATAGCAAATACACACACACACACACACACACACACACAATAGAAAGTTAAATGTAAATGGTAGTTGTCACAGTAAACACATTGTATTGTCAGAGTACACCCCTATGTCCCTGTTCACCTAGCAGTAAGTAGGTACCTGGCTGTAAAAGCAAGGATAGCAACCTTGTAGGCTGGGGGAAGATGTGTTAATGTAACAAGACTGACTGCCTTAATGACCACCACCATGAGTCAATAGGCATAAAGCCCTAAATCATCTTCTTCTATACACATCACTTACTCCACAAACTTCATCAAGAGCAGAACCACCAAACCACCTTGAAGAAGCCTCACCAGGAGGCGTAAAACTCAGAGTTTCGGTGTACAAAGTTAATAGTTTATACGATTACTTCAATCTAATAAAGCTGTCAACTTTCACCAGCATTTTCACTTAACCTTTTTTTATAGTATATTACTTAGTGAAGAAATATGGATATATTCATTCAATTCCTCACTGACTCTAACAAGAAGGTATTTTATAAATCAAAAATACCATTCTGAAGGTTGTAAAAACTTCTAGTGCTGTTGAATTTAACAAAAATTGTATAAGAGAATATATATATATATATATATATATATATATATATACATATACGTGTGTGTATATATATATATATATATATACGTATGTATATATATACATGTGTGTATATATATATATATATATATATATATATATATATATATATATATACATATACATGTGTGTATATATATATATATATATATATATATATATATATATATATATATACATATACATGTGTGTATATATATATATATATATATATATATATATATATATATATATATATATATATATATATATATATATATATATATATATATATTACACCCTGTATGTATTTTATGTTTTGTATGTACTGTATGTATGTATTTATTTCTGTATGAATATATTATGTCGATTTGTATGTATGTATTATTGGTCACAAGAATTCGTACAAATGCTGTTGTTTTCGAGAGTAAACAACATATAAAAATGTAAGACTACGTAACTGCAATACAACATTATTAATTGGGTTTGTTCTTTTGCAATCACTGAGGCATTTGGTAGATCATTTATTACAGTACTTTCAGAATAATAAGTTTTCTTTTTATATTGCCTGTGTAAGAATTTCTTTGGCCAACCGTATGTGTGGTTGTATATCTGTGCATGTATGTCAATAAATATGAAAGTCTGCATATGTGGATGTACCGGTGAAACGTACCAGATCCCTACGACTGACCACGGATCGTTTGAACATTGGTGGAGGTCGTCACTCCGACTCAGTCGGAGGGCGGGACTACCTTACGACGGGACTAGCTCAGTTACGACCGACCACGGGAGTAAGATATGACCAGTTTTGAACATCCGACCCATAGTATGTATGTATGTATGTATGACGATATAAGTATGTATGTATGTACGTATGGTTGGATGCATGTATGGTGTTAATAAATAAATGAGTATACATAACATAAGATAGGTATGTATACTGTAGATGTATTGTAAAGTATGAATGTATTTAAAGTAAACAAGTAAGTATACATGTGTGTACTTACAGGTGAAACATAATCGGGAATAGTGTCCCTGCTTTGGTCATGAATCATGAGTTGTACATCACCATAACCAGCTGACTCCATGGCAGGGCCCAGATAAGTCTTAATCCAGTCACGGGTATCCTCAGGGCTCCAGTAACAATTGTTCCAGCCTGCGTCCTAAGGGAAGGGTCATGGATACCTTTATTGATGGGCATTATGGATTTTCAGACACACACACACACACACACACACATTAGGGGTCCTTGTATTGGTGGTTAGTTCATGGTTTAGTAATGCGGGTGTTGTTGTTTTTATTTACTTAATTGTTGATTTAATCATGTGTTTATTTGTGTGCTTCTATTTTCTATGTAATCATTCATCTTTTAACTTATGCACACATCTATTTATTTACCTATTTATTTATTTGCTTAGCCTGTGGTGTTGGTGGTGAACTGGAGGCTATTGATGCCAAACAGGAAATGTATTGACGACAGTATATAGTTTTGATTCACTTACTTTCAATCCAGCCAATGGTTCATCTTGCATAGTGACACCCCACACTGGTGCTCCCTCTGCCTCGTATGCCTGCAGGAACCTACACAAATAATGCTTAACTTAGTTCATCTGGCGTTGGTCAAAGTATATGTATTGTACTAAGATGGAAGGAAGTATCTTTATAAGTGGACAAAAAATATCATATATTTCAAAGTTAGTTGTGCAATAATCCAATAACAAAATTTGTTAGTAGGAAGTCAGAGAAATATATAAATTTTAGTAAGGATTAAGGTTACACAACTTTGTTTATATTCAGAGGACATAAGAATAATGAAACACTATACAGTATGTTATTTATTACCTGGCCAAACTTTATAAGCCTACTTTTCTCTTCTTTTTTTTTCAGAGATTGTAATGGCAAAACCAAGACATATAACGTCAACCATGTGGCACCTGGCATCTACCATACACCACAAAAAAGTCCTACAGATCACGATAGCCGTTGATTGGTCAATATTATGTAACCTCTGATCCTGTTCATCATGTGTGTTCTCCAGGATCACAAGCGACTATAACTCAGACATGCTAGTCTGTGATTGGCCAATATTATATCTCTTTGATCTGTATGTCTCTACATATATCGCGCTGTTTTTGTGACTAAACCACAAATAGAAAACAACTTTAAACTATCTTCAAATAATTCAAAATAAAGCGTTAAAATTCATTTTCAACATAAAATATCCCAAAATAATAACCAATGAAGAACTACACTACCGTGCAAATCTTCCAAAAATAAAACATTTACTGCTAGAAAGAGCAAATGACATATGGGGAAAAATATCAACACTTGAAATGAGCAATAACCTGTATGAATTAACAACTGAAACAATGGGAAGACAACAAAATAATTGGTTCCCAATAAGCTACTTATGTCGTACTGTTAATAATGATTAGAAAACAGCACAAACAACACAAGTATGACTAAATGAACATGAGGCAGCAAGGCCTATACATTACAATAGTGTTAAAATGTTAACAAACAATTAAAACCTACAGCGCCCTGGTCGAGCCCAGGAACTTTTGTCTCCCACTGTATTTCCTTTTAGTACCTATCTTCTAAGTATTCCCTAATACAACCCTTCTTTCAAATCTTTATTCCAATCACCATAGTCATAGAATAAACCAGTAGACCATTCACCAAACAATCTTTCCTTCCTTACCTCTTTCCTTACTAAAGAAATAATAGACTGAGAAGAAAAAGAGAAATATTGTGACTTCCTAAAGAGAATCTGACTATTGAGAAAATCAAGGAAAGGAACAGACTGACTGTAGCTGCCTCGCTACAACCATTTAAACTAATAAGTACTTATGAACTCGTAGCTACGGTATGCTATTCAAACGATATACTTACGAATGAAAACAAAACTAAAAACAAAATCAACCCAAACTGTAACCAATCGTCTCCTCCTCCTTACTTGGTGAAAATACACTAATACACCATAAAAACCGGTTGCTATTACATGATAGGAATGATAGAAGTGAAATGAGACAACACTATAAACAATACCAACCAAAACAGAAAGTAAATATCATCTTACTTGATAAAATAATTTGCGTACGGTTCCCACATCTCCTTCAGGATCGAACCAGACCCATTGAACGTGCCACTCTCCTTCATCCAGGCTGGGGGCGAAAAAGGTGAACCAAAGAGTAGCAGTTTCCTGTTGGCCACCTGCTGGGCTTGTTTGATGTACGGCAGCTGTGACGTCGGAGAGGGACATGAGGGAGACGAGTCAGTATGGTAGGTAAACATTGCCTCGTCATGAAGATATAATCTGTGCTGGAGGTGTGTTTTGTGAATCCACATTATACATACATACATGTACACACACACTCTATACTGTACTACCTTCTCTGTCGTACACACACACACACACACACACATAGAGGGACGGGAAGGGGACGAGTAAGTTAATAGGTAAACTGCTCAGTCATGATGGGTACTATATTGTACAGTGGATGTTTTTAATTAATCTATACGTACATACAATACATACATACACATTCTCTCTCTCTCACACACACAGAAATACAAGCACACACTCACAGTCTCTCTATCTCTCACTCTTTGCAATATCATTTCTCTCTCCCTAACCCCATCTCTCTCTAAATCCCATGCAATCTCCCTCCTCCCTTCCCCTCTCCCTCTGACCTTGTACTGGTAATCCTCGATGGTGAGATTGAAATGCACAAGGTCCACATCGCCCTCCACATCATCGTACGAGTAAGGCCTGATGGAGTAATCGGTACCAGCCATTGGGAGACGACACAGGTTGTACTCTATGCCATCAGGTGAGAAGTAAGACCTGCAATGAAAGGAAGGGAGAAGTGTTGGATGATATGGAAGGCTTTTGTGTGTGTGTGTTTTATAAAAAGGAAGGCGTATGTGTGTTTGTATATTTGAATGTGTATGTATGTATGTGTTTGTGTGTGTGTGTGTATGTATTCTTTCCTCCTGAAAACCCTCCCTCAATGGACGTTTTCACAGAGATAACTACACTTTTCTTTGGGAACACTATCACACTGTAATCATTATTATGTAGAAATAAAATAATACCTGTAGATAGATAAGTTGTCTGAAATATACAAAGTCATGTTTCTCTGGAAGCCAACTATTAAGAGGAATAACGTTCACTGGTATGTCAGATGGTTCCAGACGACAACCACAACAACAACAACAAGACCTGGATACTCATTATAGAAGGTGACTGTACTTATGGAATTTTGGATACTTATTATGGCTGGTGACTCTAAACAAACGTAATAATTGGTTCACTGGTATGTTAGATGATTCCAGACAACAACAACAAAAACCTTTTTACTCATTATGACTGGTGACTGTACATATCCACCCACCTGATGAGGAAGTCCTGTGCCTCCAGCGGTAGTGTGGCAATGTTGATGCCTGTCGAGTCTGTAAAGCCACCACCGAAGCCGAATATGGTCTGGTAGTCAGTGTTGGGGTCCAGGGTCAGAGAGACGTCAGCATCTGTATGGAGGAAAGAGAAGGAAAAAAATGAGCTAGGGACAGTTGACAGGGAGTGTGGCTGGAGTCGAAAGGGTGCTAAAACAATCTCTGTAGAGATGCCATGCAAGTAACTTGAGACAGTAAGGAAGCTCCTTATGCATCTACCCAGGTGAACAGACTCTAGAATACACGGTACAGTTTATTTGATAACATTCAAGGGTGCAGTACATATGGTATGGGGGAAGGCCAGTCTGCCGATGTTGAGTCGTGGAGAGTCGGTAGTTGCAGTGTCGCTTATGTAGTAGTGTAGGACAGGGGGACAGCGTGTGGATATAGTGAGAACACGTGGACTTACTTGTCACGACCTTCTTTCAGATCGTCAGTATGGTTTCCATCAGGGACGCTCTACTGGCGATCTTCTATCTCTCCTTTCTGATTCATGGTCATCCTCTTTTCGGAACTTTGGTGAAACTTTTACTGTTGCCCTCGACATATCCAAAGCTTTTGATAGAGTCTGGCACAAAGCTTTAATCTCCAAACTGCCCTCATTCGGTTTCTATCCTTCTCTCTGCACCTTTATCTCTGATTTCCTTTCTGGCCGTTCTATAGCTGCTGTTGTAGACGGTCACTGTTCTTCTTCCAAGTCTATTAATAGTGGTGTTCTTCAGGGTTCTGTTCTATCACCCACCCTCTTTCTCCTGTTCATTAATGACCTTCTTACCTGTACCTCTTCCCCTATCCACTCCTATGCTGATGATTCCACCCTACACTACTCCACTCACTATGACAACCGCCCATCCCTGCAGCTCCTCTCCACATCACGTGATGATGCAGTAGCACGCCTGACTTCTGATCTTTCCCTCATCTCTAACTGGGGCAGAGAGAACCTTGTTGTTTTTAATGCCTCTAAAATACAGTTCCTTCATCTTTCAACTCGTACTAATCTTCCTGATGACTATCCCCTCTCCTTCAACGACACACAACTTGACCTTTCCCCCTCTCTTAATATTCTTGGAGTCTCTTTCTATCATAATCTCTCTTGGAGAGATCACATTACTTCTCTTACTAAAAACGCCTCAAAGAAGTTAGGTGTGCTGCGCAGATTCCGTGATTATTTCACCCCCTCGCAGTTGCTGGCTCTGTACAGGGGTCTCATCCGCCCCTGTATGGAGTACGGCTCTCATGTGTGGGGTGGTTCAACATTCACAACACTCTTGGACAAGGTAGAATCAAAGTCCTTTCGTCTCATCAACTCTCCTCCTCTTACTAATTCACTGCAACCTCTCTCTCTTCGCCGCAATATTGCATCACTTTCTCTCTTCTATCGCTATTACACTGGACATTGCTCTTCTGAACTCTCTCAATGTATGCTTCCTCCCCTCAGCAACTCCCTAATGCAAGAGTTAACCGGTACTCTCAGTCTTTCATATACACAACTGGTCAACTCTGGAACACTCTACCTTCATCCATCTTTCCACCTTAATTTAAGACGACTTATGTTCCTTCAAACGCAATGTGTCTAGGCATCTCAAACGAAATTGGACATGATTTTGGACACTCTAACTAAACCTACGCAGATAGGGACAGTGAGCGGGCCCGTGGCCTTTAGTCCCCATCTTTTTTTAATATAGAAAAAAAAAAAAAAAAAAAAAAAAAAAAAAAAAAAAAGTGTGTGACGACGGCAGGTATGGTTGGTCCTTCCTCCTTAGAAGCTCGCTAGATGGTCTCTCACACAAGCGCCACTCCGCTCTTTTATATCCTTGCTTTAGGTTCCCGTATGTAGCATCATTCACGTGATCATGCCATCCCCTGACCTGCTGCACCCACCTTGGTTCATACTTGGAGGAAGCGGGAGGTTGGCGGCTGGGTTCCCAAAAGTACGTAAGCTGAGCCAGGGGACGGGATTAACCAAACCGCCAGACTGTGGCTTGTCTGGGACGGGGAGATCACAAAGAAACAGGGAGCGGCGTACCAGCACATGGAATATATATATAGGAATACGGAGTGGTGCGTATGCCACCACTTCAAACTTATAAAGGTAGAGAGAACAAACATACACACGGGAATCATAATAATAATAATAATAATAATACACATATACATGCACACATATACCAGGCCTTCATCTCCACGCTGGAGGTAGCCTCGTCACGTCACACACCCTCCGAAACAAAATGCCCAAACAGAAAACCCCGCCCCCCCGCACACACACTCCACATCTCAACCCCCTGATCCCTGTTGGAGGAGGGAGCCCCTCACCGCACAACCGCATCCCCTTGTGAGACTACAAGAGGTACAGTCATGTTTGCATCCATAGCAAGGCCCGGCAGCAAAAGCTGGTTTACCCCTGCCACTTCACTACAGGGCAGACTCCCCCTCCAGCATTCAGCCGGCCATGGGCCTCACTCAATGCAATAATAATAATAATAATAATAAACACTTTAGGCACGTCGAATACATACCAGGATCTGGAGTGCTTTCTAAAGAGGACGTGTTCTGTGCGAATCGGAGTCCATCCCTGGAGGAGGTGACGGTGGTGAAGAGTCCATCAGCAGGTACCGGTATGACCCCCTGCAGATCACAGTCCGACGCAGTACACACACACACCACACTGTCAGCACCGAAGTCACGTGGGTTGCACTCGGTTCCCCCAGCTTTAAAGGGGGTTGTTGTTATTATTTTGTTGTTGTTGTTTTACATTAGTAGGTTATATATATATAATTTTTTTTTTTTAGTTCATTTAGATAATATTTTGAAAACATCATTATTTGGTTATACAATAATTATCTTTTAGTTAATTTGGAAACATTATTAACATTATTAAGTTATACATTTATTATTTTTTTAGTTCACTTTGAAATCAATATCAACATTATTAGGTTACCGGTACACAATTAGCTTTTAGTAATTTTGAAAACTTTATTAACATTATTAGGTTATACAATTATCTTTTAGTTCATTTTGAAAACATTACTAGGTTATGTAATAATTTTTTAGTTCATTTAGTTTACATCAGAAGGTTATGCTATTTTTGTTAGTACTGTTTATTTACATTAGTTGGCTATACAATTCTTTTATTCATTATGTTTATATTAGTATTTCTTTTATTCCTTTTGTTTACGTTTGGATACTATCTTTATGTTCCATATTTTGGTGTGTTGGAATAATATATGGATAGATGGAGTTGTTGGAGAATTTATTTATATTTATGAGTCTTAATTAAATGTTTACCGACTCTGGCTGTGTATTTATGTATTTATATTATGTATTAGATGCTTAAGGGGAGATTCTGTTGTTGGTGAATTGGAAGGTCTTTGATTCCTCCAAACTATGCCACGAAACAGATGCCCTCAATGGTACCAATAGGGGCCCGGATCTGTTGTTTGGTGGCACAGTTTGGAGGAATGAGACAGCTTCCAATTCACCAATAAGAGAATCTCACCTTAACTCGTTATACTCACATAAATATCTATTAAGCCACCTCTTCTCGGTAAATCAGAGGGCTACTGATTCCTCCAAATTATGTCAGGGAACAGATTAGTGCATCAGTAGACGAGTGTGAAATCTGTTTTGTAGCCTAGTGTGGAGTAATCAGTAACCCTCCAGACCACCAAAAAAGGTGACCCCCTAAAGGAAGACTGGGATTATATTTACAAGTTGCTACAACTCGATTTTAAAAATTTTACTATTACCAGTGTTTATATTTCACAATTACAAACAACTTTTCTATATACCATTTGCCTCGCAGATGCGTTATAACACTAATTACGGTAGTGGGTGTCGTATTTTTCAGAGTCCAAAAATTTCGTAAAATTGTCTTTTTCACACTTTTCTTATTACAATATGCTCTATTTCAACTTGTACTACAATATTTCTTAGTAGCATTTCCGTTATAAGGCCACTCACGATTTCTAACCTTCAATGTGTTTGCAAGTCAAAACAAATATGGCTGCCATGGGCATTGAATTCAAAACATAGGTCAGCTGATCTATGAGCCCCACAGTGCGACCTGGTGGCACATTTTTTAACTTCAAGCCAAATCTAACCAATCAGTTTTTCACACAATTCTATCATCTCGTTATTGACCAACCATAGACCTACAACACGTGACTACGTCACTGAAACTTTAGTCTCTCCATTTATCTTGCCAGTACAACATTACTGTCTGTCTGTGGAGGAGGTATATCCTTGGCTCACCTGGTTAACTCACCTGGCTGCTTGGTTTTACGAATTTTTACTGGAGCAACACAGAAATTATACAAAAAAACACTTGTGCCTCTTATTGAAAAATAAATTAGTCCATGATCAGTTATAATAACTTATTGTTGGAAGGTTTAAAGTGCTTTGAATATAAGGTCATCCAGTCCACCTACCACCAATACAACTTGCCAGAATACAACAATATCACCTACTCTTCAACTCCACAAGAACCAGTACCTTCCACATAATTTGCTTCCAATTAAGGTAAATTGGTGTATGAAACAAAGAGTCTGATTTGGTCTTCCTAATTCTATAACAAATTGATGTTCTGGTTAAGACCGAAGGATGCCAAGGTTAGGTCCCAAAGGATGCCTTGAATAGGTCCCAAAGAATGCCAAGGTTAGGTCCCGAAGGATACCAAGGTTAGGTACCGAAGTATGGCAAGGTTAGGTCCCGAAGGATGACAAGGTTAGGTGCCGAAGTATGCCATGGTTAGGTCCCGAAGGATGACAGAGTTAGGTTCCGAAGGATGGCAGTTAGGTCCCGAAGGATGCCCCCTTCTAGGTTAGGTTAGGTCAGGTCAGGTAAGGTCTTTTTAATTCTGTAATATCTCGATGCTATGGTTAAGACCAAAGGATGCCCGATCCAGGTTGGGTCAGAAAAAAGGGTAAAGGTACAGAAGTGGACCTTACTGTATAATAGATATTTTACTGTCATTACCCACTATTTTGGACCATTCTAAGACACTTTTCTTCTAAGGTTTTTCTTCCTCAAATGCCCCGTTTCCAAGATAGGGCATATTCAAATGGGGCATTTTGAAATTAGCCTGACCTTACCTGACCTAACCTAACCTAGACCGCATCAGACTACCGGGACCTAACCTGCGCAAACTACCGGGAAATAATCGTAATAAAGTACAATAAATGACAGGGGTAAAATACTAGGACCCAGCCGGAACTGGCAACGCTGCTGCAGTAAGGTCCACTTCTGTACTAATACCGAAAAAAGTTGGCTCGGGTTTTTAATTTTTCAATATTTATGCTCGTTGAAAACTGGAAAACCCGAGCCAAGTTTTCCCAAAACTTGGCTAGGGTTTTCCACTTTTTGACATTTATGGCATGTCATGAGTGCAATCTAGAAAGGCAAATATACTATATTATGAGTTTTCCCCCAACCCAAAACCCCCGATTTCCCAGGCTCTCCCCCAAGATTGTTGGATGGGGGGGAGGGGGGCTATCTCCAAAACGAAGCATTTCCTAAAGAAACGAAGGTCAACATCACTCAAATCACACTAAAACCTTCTAGGAATTATATATTTTCCCTATGAAATTCTGTTGTGGCAACTTGTAAAAATTTACCGAAGACTGTACAGCCACAATCAAATAACCACAATACTTTCCTTCCATCGTGACAATAAATCAGTATCATAATAATTAGGAAAATCTGTATATGAGTTCCACGCGGCAAATATTTACAATTTATGTATATTTAATTAAGTAGGGAACAATGTAGTGTGTTCGTGTGTAATGAATGTAATAGGTGATTGCACTTACTTTCGGCAGAATAGGCTTTCGAAAAATCGCGACCGCTTTTGAGACTACAGTAAGCCCAGCGTAGCGCTTCAGAAACCAAGTCCAGCGTAGGAGTAAGTCTACGGTGTCTATACCCTAAGTTCAGACTCCAGCGTTCACGGTGTCTTTCTCTCCCAGGTCCTTCTTTTAAATAAGCCACTGAACACTGTAAAAAGTAGTGCACATCATGATGAGATGCTCATGTGCTACTTCAAGTTGCCATCTCGTAAATCATGTATTTTTTAAATTAAATGACGCCTTCAATATTCTTTTAATTCCATCACTATTTATATATAGATAATTTAATTATTTACTCACTTAATTTCATAAATTATTTTCTCATCTCATATTATTATAATCATTATTATTAATGCAATCTATCAACCTTCTGTATTCATCCGCAGTTTTCCATCTTCCCATTTTCTCTGCTACGTGTCAGTAGTACGTGACAAGCTGACACTACCAACATGGCTTTCAGCGGGTATGGCCATTTTTTTCACGCATTTTGCTAAGCCACAAGAACTTTTTAATTTATGTGTGGATCATGGGCTAATTTTGAAACATTAAATAAGTGTGCAGTGTGGACAGGAGGCTACTAAGGATTATAATAACAAATTATGGCGATGTAACAAATATGTAAGCCGGAATACAAAAACACGGCCCAGGTTTCTACAAAAAATTTAATCATCTCCACAATTTTCTTACAAGTCTGGTAAGAGTTAAAACCTTTTTGTAATATAATTTATTAACAAATAGTAATAATAATTATGTATAACCATTA
Organism: Petrolisthes cinctipes; assembly: GCA_033782935.1. Taxonomy (NCBI): domain Eukaryota; kingdom Metazoa; phylum Arthropoda; class Malacostraca; order Decapoda; family Porcellanidae; genus Petrolisthes; species Petrolisthes cinctipes. The sequence continues at coordinate 182,759 of JAWQEG010001460.1, forward strand.
TAATGGCCAGTCCGGTAGTCTGCTAAGGATAATAAAGGGGGGCAGTTAGGTCACGTGAGGTTATGTCCCGGTAGTCCGCCCCGATTAGGTCCTGGCAGTCTGCCCCGGTTAGGTCCCGGTAGTGTGTTCCAGTCCCGATTAGCTGAGGTCAGGTTAGGTGAGGTCTGACTAGTTTCTACTGTATATTGTGCCGTGGTCTGCCCCAGTTATGTCCCGGTAGTGTGCCCTGGTTATGTCCCGGTAGTGTGCCTCGGTTAGGTCCCGGTAGTCTGCCCTGGTTATGTCCTGGTAGTCTGCCCCGGTTATGTCCAGGTAGTCTGCCCTGGTTATGTCCCGGTAGTGTGCCCCGGTTAGGTCCCGGTAGTCTGCCCTGGTTATGTCCCGGTAGTCTGCCCCGGTTAGGTTCCGGTAGTCTGCCCAGGTTAGGTTAGGTTAGGTTTGGTTAATTATCGAAATGCCGCGGATTTCCAAAATCTGGACATTTATCCCTCAGGTAAATTGCAAAACCAGAGCCAACTTTTGCCGAAACTTGGCTCGGATTTCCAAAATCTTGACATTTATCCCTCATGAAAATTGCAAAACCCGAGCCAACTTTTGCCGAAACTTGGCTCGGATTTTCAATTTCTCGACATTTATGCAGGTCAACAAACCAGTATCAAGGCAAAATAAGCTCATTTACGTGTTTTCACCCACGCAAAACCCCCGATTTCCAGTGCTCTCCCCCAAGATTGAAGGGGTTAGCGAGTATGTATAAACCAAGTGGTTTCCGATCAATATTATGGTCCCTAATGAATGGAACAAGTAAAAATAAGCAGGAAAAAAAAAAAAAAAAACTAAAAAAACAACGTGGAACTCTTATGCAGAATTACCCATACACGTGTTGTTAATATCAAAATATAATCATATAACAACACCTTACGTCAACTCAACCCTTTCAATTATTATTATTGTTCTTATGAGATGCTGCAAAATCATAGATACAAGTGTTGTTCTTTATTACCAAGATATTTACTACGATGGCAGGAAGGAAAGGATCGGTGGAAATTTGATTGTCATTGTACGATACATAATACATACCAACGAGTGCGGGGACGAGGAGTAGGAGAAGCATCAACATGACGACGACGAAGACTAACGTGATGAAGCCCAAGACCAATAGCAGCCGACAGTTCTTCATGGTCTTCAAATCAGATCAGATCAAATGTTGGGCGGGGAGATAGCCTTTTCATCGGCCTCCCCTTTGGGTTTTAATAATATTGTGGTTGAGCTTTGTTTTTCTTTATGTGGTTGCTTTTCTCTCTCTCTCTCTCTCTCTCCAAAAATTGTATATAATGATTTTCACTTCTTCCTTATCTATATTTTCAACAGAGTAAATCTCCCAGCCAGTTTTCTTTATATGGTTGTTGAAAGAGATTGTAGTTATTTCTTATATTTTGATATTGTGGGCAATGCAATATAAAATGCTGTAAGTTTTCACACTGTTCACTGCAACAAATACACTTTGTTTCTTGGTCTTGTCAGCCAGTGGTACTGCGCAGTTGTAGTGAAGTCATGGCGTGGTGGACTCCACTCCCCATTTTCTCTCCATTTCCCCCCCACAACCCCCCCAGCCTCTATGCAAGTTAAAGGTAAACTATAAAATTTGCTAACAAACTTGATATATTGCCATTTATTACAGTAGTGTCATGTATTGCCATACATCTCATTTCTTTGACTTACATACTTTATTTGCCAGCTTTCTTTTGCTGCTACCCATTTCTCTGTTTAATATATGTATCCTGAAGAATACCCTACATCTAACATAAAACCTAATAATTATGCTTATGTCAGCTGATCGACGAGTATGTCTGAGGGATTAGTGGACAGCTGGTTTGCTTTATTCAACTCGAGATTTGCATTCAGTAATAAATTAATTGGGGATGGCTATGGACTTCATTTGGAGCAACAAAACAAAGTTTTGCATGATATGCTTAATACAGCCATGTCATTGAAAGTTTGTGGAGTGAAACAAAATATGTATTGTGTGTTCCAAATCTTTGCCCAAACTATATGAAATGCTGAAAGAAAAATATGGCATTTCATATATAGGTTAGGTTAGGCAAAATCAGGATGTTATAGAACATTTGTTTTGAAGTCTAAGACAAATGGGAGGTACTTATGAACATCCATCACCTGGAGTGGAGGAAACGTGGTCTCTAGGGAATAGATGGAGGAAATGTGGGGATAGATGGGGATAGGTGATTGCCAGTGTGGCGAACGGGCGAGTATTTCACTACCTTTTAGTATCCCCTTCCCTTGTCTCCTTCCATCCTCTCTTACCTGTGCGCATCCTGCACTTCACATGTTTACTCCACCTTAACCCGCGCGACCCGAAACCCTTTCAGTGACTTTCACCCGACACACTCTGCTCCCAGTCCAGACCAGCAACATCTCCCTCTCTCAGTTCCTTCCATACTCGCCACCTCGCCACGTAACCTCATCGCCACCTCACCATCCTCACGTGTGCCTCAATAAACTTATGTTAAGCTAAACCTGGAGAGTTGAATTACCCTGGGCTGAGGTACTACACTGGTGACCCCGAAGGAGCTCTTCAGAGTACGTGAGCAAGGGGAGCAGAATCAGCACTAGTCCTCCAAGCCTTCCACACCAACCTACACTTGACCTACTCCACGGGCGTACCTCTGCTTGCCTCCTACGCCTCTCTACGGCAAGTTACCCTGCACCGGAGATATCCTGCAAACTACCAGACTCCACGTGGTCCACCTCGCACCCCTGCCGCACCCTGCACCACGTGTCCTCTCCACCCACGCTCGTCGACTTCAACGCCGCCACCCACGCACCACACATCTTTCACTTAAGTACCAAAATATTCGTTTCTTTGTCCCACGCAACATATCTTCCTACACACACAAACTACCCACATACTTTTCTCCTTTGTATTTATATGCCATGTTAGTAAGTAAGGACTCTTGAACTCATTGACTGTGCTGTGCCAATATTTATTTAAGTGTACGAGTGATTGAGCCCGACAGTGCTATACCCTACTACCGACCCAGGAAACAGGGGTTACAACTGTGTGTCGTGCTAAGTTTGTTTTTTGGTCTCATTGAGTGTGCTGTGTGCTGTGCCAAGTGAACTCGATATCAAAGTGTACCACGTGCAACCCACGCAGGTGTTATTCTTAACCGACACAGGAAACAAGGGTTAAGACTTCTACAACGTGTGCCATATGCTGCCCATAACACTCACTTACTCATTATCCACACATTCATACACACCGCAAATAATTTCATACCTCTTATCTCCACCCTTCCAGCCACATCAAGTCCTTCCACATCTTCGACGACTGATTATTAACAGTTTTTTTTAGTCACCCATAACTTGCATTTCATCCATACCCCTCCGTTTTCTCTAATACCTTTCCTACCCGCCGCACCTACTTTGAACACCGCATACTATCCCATATCGCTTTACCTCCACAGTCTGTTCCCCGTTGTTGTTTTTACCCTAGTTTTACATCCCGCCGCTCCCCATCCTCGACAACCCGCAGTAATATTTCTTATATTGCTCGTGACTGACAATTTATTCACATCCTCCTACATTCTCTAATATACCTCACCCACCTTCACTCTTCATCATTCAGGAGTCGGACGTGTCCTCCCCACAGAGCTATACACGTAGAGCGCGCAACCCCCCCCCTGGCGTGTCACCACCGGAAGTGGGTTGGCGGCCATGATGCTTGCCCTTCCCCTCAACCCGCCAGCCCTGTTGATAGGACGCCCTAAAAAAGTTTTGAGTATACCAACTTAGGGCATGAGATAGGATATCCTAACCAGTTCCTAACTTAGGAGTTCCTAAGTTCAGATAGGGCGGCGAGGCTGCCCTAAATTAGGAACGTTTGAGTATCCGGCCCCAGGGAAATGTCAACAACTGTGGATAGAAACATACTATACAAGTACGTTCGGGAGTTCAAAGCGCAGCTATCTATACAATAGAGCGCTCGCCTGTGGTGACACCATGGAGGTATAATATAAAGGAGGCGGCATGATGTCACAAAGGTGAAACCAACTCGCTATTGGTCGGCTGTCCTCCCTACCCCCCATTGACTCAAAACAAACCTCAGCTGATCACGTCGGACCATCAACTTCACCAACATTCTTTGCCATTTTTTATAATAATGCTGGCGTGTTCAGCATATGGGTGTACCCAGAGAGACAGGAGTCTTTCTTCTACATTTCATAGGTATGTTAAGAAAGTCATACAGAAAAATATACGACAGAAATGGACAAATCAACGAAGTGAAATTCATCACCTGCCTCACACACCGTTACACGTACCCATGTCCTGTAGAATATTAATACTGTACACACAAAAACTGCAAAGCCAAGGCTATTATAGTGTTATGATATTATCTGTTTAATTTATAACCTCACGTATATGTGGCATTGACTGGGTTACAAAAGATAAACTGGCTCCATGGGGTGACCTACTTGTGCCCAAGTTAGGGTTGGCCTGTAGGATAACTCGAGTGTTGAGAGATTGTATTATGAATGTTTTAGCATATTTCATAATGTTTTAAAGATATCAAATTTATATTTATGTTTACTACATAGACTATTTGGTTGTTGAAAATTTAGGTCTAAGTTATAGTACCGTAGTCTAAGTTAAGCCAATGTGCCAAAAGAGTTTTTATAATAGTAAAATTACGGCCTGGAACTGATGATTAAAATAATATTTTTGTGTGAATCAGAATGAACTGGAACTGAGTAAGTGATGACACACTTTATGCAGTAACATCCAGCCATCATGGTAAGATTTCATGTGGCTTATAAGTGGTAAAATGTGTTTGATACAAGACACTACATCTGAGTGTGAACTCTATTACATGACAGTTCTGGGTGTTACACTATGTAAAAGCTCTATTTTTGTCCCCTTACGTTATTTTGATTTTTCTATTTTTTTTTACTCTACTTGTGGAGGGAAACAAAAATTTACTGCCTTTAACAAATCAAAAAAAAAACAACCAGTGTATGCTACACTCTATCCTATAGCTGTATCAACCTGGTCTGGAAAAAAAAACAAGATACCGATGAGGAACAGGACTTGCCTTGCGAATACCAAAAATAAATCATACAAAGGACAAGTCCAGCTCCTCTCCAGTACTGGGTAAACGCTGCCACCACCAGACCAAAGTCGATCAGAGGAACCAAGTGAGCACACACCGGCAGGGTAGCGTAACGTTACGTTAAGAAGGCTCGCGAGTAAGCAACCCAGACTACAATTTTAACGGGGGTACGATCAGTGTTGTGAAAGGAGAACTAATCTCTATATAGGTACACAGTCTATTTGTTATATCGGTGACGGAAATACTCAGACAATTATAAACCCGTTTATTTTATCCATTGGTGTTACAAGTACAACTAGTTCCCTATAATAATAATTTATGCCCCCCCCCCCTTTCCTAATTTTACCTACTCCCTTTTCTGTCAACTAGGATAGGAATAATTCCGGGTCTCGCCAGTTGACAGAGCTAACACATAAATCCAAAACAAAAACAATTATTACTATGAAATATCCCCCCTCCCTTAATACAATTCCTACTCCCTTTTCTGTCTACTAGGACAGGAATAATTCCGTGCCTCGCTAGTGACAGATCTAAGTACATATAAAAAAAAATATTACATAAAGTGTCCCCCCTCCCACAATATTTCAAAGAATTCCTAATAATAAATTTTGCACAATAAGGCCGAAATATAGTTAATACTAAAAACAAATAACATCCTAATCTCAATATTATAAATGAAACTATTAAATTGCCAGCAAATGTAGTTAATTTTCTTAGTACCACGTGGTTCACTAAACACCAAGGGAGAATGCTATTTAATGGCTGCCACCAGCAGAGACGAGATCAGAATGAGCATGAGAAAAAAAACATAATTTATTTACTATGCCTGAATATGACCACACAATATTCCTTAGTTATATCCCATCACGGGACTTAGTAAATTCACCACACTATATTCACAATACTATATTTATGATGAGAGAGAGAGAGTTGGAACTCTTACCTGCCACCAGCAGAGACGAGATCAGAATGAGCTAGTAGCAACTCAGGGTACCGCCTCGCCATCTCCCCCACTCTCACTCTCTTAAGCAAAGTAGTGACCAACTCATCTTAATTTCTGGCAAATCCATCAGTTCTACCCTTACTGGTGTATATAATTACATAACCTAATTTAAACATATAAGTGAGCTCAAATATATTGCTTTCTCCCTTGTGTAAAGTTTTACTCTACTGTTATTTACATATTCAAGGCATGTATTGTTCCGCCAACCAGAAAATGTACTGTCCCGACTGTAGGCCCTAACTAATCTAATTAATTTTCTAAGCAAGTTACAATTAAATGCCGGTAACAGTATGGGAATGTTAGCTTCGTTATTATATATTATAATTAGAAATGCAGGTTATTCCCTGTCTCCATTAAATTATTTTACATTCCTTTCTTAAATCACCGCCTGGCTACTCCCTACAATTCTACACTAAAAACCTATTCTAATACATATAAATATACAACACCCGTAAATATCCCGAATAACAATACATATAAAATAGGGGTGTTACACACGTCCCACCTTCCTTAGCTGGAACTTACAGTGAAAATTAATTTATCTATTTCCCTAAAAAAAATTTAGTTCAATTTCCCCCCATTTACTCTTTACTTTCATTCCGTTTATCACTATCACTACACCTTACTGAACAATATCAGACACTATTCATCCTAATGGGTTAGTCAGTGTTAATACACTGCCAACTTTTTCTCCTCCCCAGTCTTTAGACTGTATCCCCTTCCCGCAGGAAAGAATTCTCCACCTTACTTTAAATACCTAAGATATCATTGACACCTCGTCCCAGTCAGAATCCTCTGTCAAGTTCCATAACCCCGGGAGAACTTCCTTAAGGTTCTACCGTCACTAAACCCACCCGCGATTATCCCAAACATTATCTGAGTTTTCATACATTCTATTCATTCATTCTTTTATCATTCACTCCTCCATTCAAACCTCAGACTCTGCAAGGCATGATAACCCGGAATGCAGTAAGTGATACAGGGGCCCTGACAATGGCCCTGACTGTATACTGGAAGAGCCCTATGGAAATGGAGGGGTGGATATCTCCTCCCCACCATCACCTCCTCTTCCCATTAAAACAAAGTGTCACTTAACACCCTTAACTACACAAAAAAAATTATGAGCTGGGTTTCTAGCTCTAGTGATGAATGGTGCCCTCTTTTGACTTCAGGACATAGGGAACCATGACATTTTTCCAACTTTTTTTTTCTTATCAACTTTTGCCCTATTTTTTCTACTTTTAATTTCCACTGTTATATTTTCTAATTTTCAATATATTCTTTTATCACATTTATTTCCCATTATTTGGATTATTTTTTTCTAATTTTTCCATATATTCATTTTTTTTTTTTTTTTTTTACTTCTATTTCCCATTTGGTTTATTTTCTATTTTTCCAAGATATTCTGTTCTAACAATTTTTCCTATCATTTGGTGATTTTCTAACTTCTAGGCTTATTTTCTAAATTTCCTCCAGAAGCCTTCTGGGAGGTCGTCTCTGTCGTGGAGGAAGTACCATATCCTCCTCCTCATCTTGTCCATCACCTTCTTCCACTTCCTCTGGTTGCACTATTAGGTCATTTCTGCTCACATAGGGCTTGATTTTTTTTGCAGCCCTCTGGATGTTTTTCCCAGTAAATGGGTCCTCTAATAAATACACCAATCCATTTCTTATAACTTCTACCACTTTATATGGGCCCTTCCATTTCTGGTTCAGTTTGGCACAGGTACCTGGTATAATTGTTTCCTGTTTTACCCACACTAGTGCTCCTCGTTCTACTTTTTCATTTTTTCTCTGCCTATTGGCTACCGCCCGATACCTCCTAAGTGATACCGTACTTGCTTCTTGTATCATTTGTTTCATTCTTCCTGTATTGTCAGTATCGGATGGAATATTTAGTAGCGGTGCCGAGATGTTGCGGGGCTGATGTCTCCCGAAGAATGCCACATAAGGCGTCACCCTGGTACTACTGTGGACGGCTGAGTTCATCACAGACTGACATTCGGCTAGCATGGAAGGCCAACGTTGTGGATAGCCCTCACACAGCTGGGCCAACACCGTCTTCAGGGTCCGGTGCATCCTCTCGATCATCCCGTTGGACTGGGGATGATAAGGTGTGGAGAATAGTAGTTCCACACCATGCTGGTCTGCCCAGGTCCGCATTTCTTGGCCGGTAAACTCCCTGGCGTTGTCACACAGCAACGATCTAGGGCCGCCAAAGTCTGTAACAAACTGGGTGAGCCTAGCAACAATTCCCTTGGCGTGTTTACTTATACTTATTTTGCTGGTAATTAAGACATTGTTTAACATAGTTTGCCCTGTCATTGTTTTTAAATTATCTAACTCGTGTCCTTTCTTCTCTATACCGGTCAGTTGTTCCGTTAGTACTTTAATTCCCTCATTTCGAATCTTACTGAATTTGCAACTGCTCCTACATCAACAACCACTTCATTTTGTACTTTGTACTTTGGTTCTGCCATGGTTTCGGTTCGAGTGGCACTACGTGTTAAAATTTTACTTGTAATAGTTTTAATTTTTATCTACTCCCATTAATTTACTTTAATAATTTTATTTATTCATTTCTTTTTTCTTTTTAATCTCTCATCACTATAAAATGAATGGGCACGGGCACCGGGTGATCGATAAACAACTACCTGAGCACCGTCAACCGTCAGTTCTCGAGGAACTTGACTTGTGTCCTACTATTGCTACCCTAAACATCCGACCCAATTCCACGGATCTCCGCTAAAACAATTTTTCCGGGTCTGATTGATCCCACCTTAGCTGGCACCAGTGTAAAAGCTCTATTTTTGTCCCCTTACGTTATTTTGATTTTTCTATTTTTTTTTACTCTACTTGTGGAGGGAAACAAAAATTTACTGCCTTTAACAAATCAAAAAAAAAACAACCAGTGTATGCTACACTCTATCCTATAGCTGTATCAACCTGGTCTGGAAAAAAAAACAAGATACCGATGAGGAACAGGACTTGCCTTGCGAATACCAAAAATAAATCATACAAAGGACAAGTCCAGCTCCTCTCCAGTACTGGGTAAACGCTGCCACCACCAGACCAAAGTCGATCAGAGGAACCAAGTGAGCACACACCGGCAGGGTAGCGTAACGTTACGTTAAGAAGGCTCGCGAGTAAGCAACCCAGACTACAATTTTAACGGGGGTACGATCAGTGTTGTGAAAGGAGAACTAATCTCTATATAGGTACACAGTCTATTTGTTATATCGGTGACGGAAATACTCAGACAATTATAAACCCGTTTATTTTATCCATTGGTGTTACAAGTACAACTAGTTCCCTATAATAATAATTTATGCCCCCCCCCCCTTTCCTAATTTTACCTACTCCCTTTTCTGTCAACTAGGATAGGAATAATTCCGGGTCTCGCCAGTTGACAGAGCTAACACATAAATCCAAAACAAAAACAATTATTACTATGAAATATCCCCCCTCCCTTAATACAATTCCTACTCCCTTTTCTGTCTACTAGGACAGGAATAATTCCGTGCCTCGCTAGTGACAGATCTAAGTACATATAAAAAAAAATATTACATAAAGTGTCCCCCCTCCCACAATATTTCAAAGAATTCCTAATAATAAATTTTGCACAATAAGGCCGAAATATAGTTAATACTAAAAACAAATAACATCCTAATCTCAATATTATAAATGAAACTATTAAATTGCCAGCAAATGTAGTTAATTTTCTTAGTACCACGTGGTTCACTAAACACCAAGGGAGAATGCTATTTAATGGCTGCCACCAGCAGAGACGAGATCAGAATGAGCATGAGAAAAAAAACATAATTTATTTACTATGCCTGAATATGACCACACAATATTCCTTAGTTATATCCCATCACGGGACTTAGTAAATTCACCACACTATATTCACAATACTATATTTATGATGAGAGAGAGAGAGTTGGAACTCTTACCTGCCACCAGCAGAGACGAGATCAGAATGAGCTAGTAGCAACTCAGGGTACCGCCTCGCCATCTCCCCCACTCTCACTCTCTTAAGCAAAGTAGTGACCAACTCATCTTAATTTCTGGCAAATCCATCAGTTCTACCCTTACTGGTGTATATAATTACATAACCTAATTTAAACATATAAGTGAGCTCAAATATATTGCTTTCTCCCTTGTGTAAAGTTTTACTCTACTGTTATTTACATATTCAAGGCATGTATTGTTCCGCCAACCAGAAAATGTACTGTCCCGACTGTAGGCCCTAACTAATCTAATTAATTTTCTAAGCAAGTTACAATTAAATGCCGGTAACAGTATGGGAATGTTAGCTTCGTTATTATATATTATAATTAGAAATGCAGGTTATTCCCTGTCTCCATTAAATTATTTTACATTCCTTTCTTAAATCACCGCCTGGCTACTCCCTACAATTCTACACTAAAAACCTATTCTAATACATATAAATATACAACACCCGTAAATATCCCGAATAACAATACATATAAAAGAGGGGTGTTACAACTACACATCTCTTCACCATAATATACACATCTTCACTACACAGCACATATCTGCAGTACCCTATACACATCTTCACTACCCTATACACATCTTCAGTACACTATACACATCTTCACTACCTTATACACATCTTCAGTACACTATACACATCTTCACTACACACCACACCTACACTACACATCACACATCTTCACTACACTATACACATCACAACACACCACATCTTCACTTCACTATGTAAATCTTCAGTACCCTATACATATCTTCACTACATTATACACATCTTCACTACACTATGTAGGCTACATTTTCACTGCACATCACACATTTCACAGCACACCACACATCTTCACTACACTATACACATCTTCACTTCACTATACACATCTTACTATATATCATCATATTTATATACTGTACTTAAAGAGTGACATAAGGCCTTCCCGAGTCTCATACTAGAACTCTTTATATAATTAATTTTATTTGCATTTGTACAGTTGCCCACACATGAAACTGGTATGGCTCGTTACTTGTGAGGTGGCTACAACGAAAGGAAATTTAAGTGAAAAAAGATGTAGTTTGTTGACAGGCAGATAGTAAAATATTATTACTATCTGCTTATCAATAAACTATAACTTTTGCTCACTTTCCTTCCTGTTGTAGGTATCTCGTAAGTAGCGAGGCATACCAGATTCATGTATGGGCAACTGTACTCGTTCTTATTTCTCTGTAACCTTATAATACTGTCTGTGGGTTGGTGTGTAAGCTATGACCTTCTCTTTTACATACTTTTTGCATAAAATAAACTATTCATTCATTAATTCATTCATTCTTTCATTCATACTCCTCCTAGGAAAAGTTTGCGAGAAGAGGTAATGCTCTAGGAAACAGCGGTATTTAATGGGTTTAAGTACTTTTGATAATATACAGAATTGGATTATTTTATGCAGTTATCATATATGGAACAAATTCAAGTCTCTTTCTCTCTAATTATAGTTAATATGAGAAAATAAGAGCATAATTATAGTGGGTTTATAGTGGCCGGGGCAATGTTTTGAGTCAATGGGGGGTAGGGTAATAGGCTCCGCCCCTGGCTTCACTTTGGGTGTACAGGACGAGCGGCTCATGCCGCCTCCTCTATATTATACCTCCATGGGTGACACTCCTCCCCTATCTAATAACACAGGGTCGATCGCTCTATGTTTGTAGCTCTGTGGTCCTCCCCGAGCTCCGTCTTCCTTCTCATTTATCCTTTCCTTTTTCTTTATTTTTTATTTAACGAACCCTTCATATCATCACATTTCATCAGGATAAGTATCGAGATTGTTTGTTCTGGCTGTCATTTCACGTCATCTTTTCTTTCTTTTTATTACCGTTTTTAGTGTCTTTTAAATTTACACACCGTCCCCCACCCCTCAATTTTCACTATTTTTAATAATACAGTTCTTTTTTTTAGTGCATTTTATCATCTTTTTAAAAATTTTATATCCTTTTTAGTTAAATTCATAGGTTTTATTATCAATTCTCTTTTTTTATATAACTGACCCCTGACACAAGTTAGGGGTTTGTTTACGTTTTATTCCTTCCTGCAGCCGTGCAGACTGTCTCGGTACAGGGGTAAATTTGTATTGTATATTTATATTAGTGCTTTATAAACATGTACAGACACACCCCACACAAAACAACATACACATGTACACTAACAATATTCTACACATACTGCTCACTAGTTTTAATACTCTACAACACTGACAATAAAAACACTGGCTGCACACATACCAACACACCAGACATCTACACCCGCACTTCCATATACACACACCTGTTTGGGAACCTGGGCACCCCTAAGGGCCCTCAAGGGTTAAAGGTGGCTTGCCTCGGCAATCTCCGGGGTGCCCTGTTGGCTGTTGCTCCTTATGTTGTGTGGTGACACAGGGGCTCTGATCAACCCTGGCCCCCGCGCCCCAAAGTACCCCTGTCAGCTGTGCCGACGGATGGTCAAATGGGGCCAGCGGGCTATCCAGTGCGATCGCTGCTGTGAGGTTTCCCAGCATGCAGGCTAATATCATGTCAGCTGTGTTGGGGGCTTCACGGCGGCGTTCAACGGATTGGAGGGTCGGAGCCTTTCGTGGATCTGTTGGGACTGTGGTGTGCCCAATTTTACCTCCTCCCTTTTTCACTCCCCAATACACTACACCAATAGATTCAGTTTATTAGACACCACCACTTCATCTTCACCACAACCCACAACTCACAACACACCACCATTAGATAGGATCACCCGACCTTTAGGTAGACGCAACAGAGACAATTCCTCCCCTACACAAAACCGACAGCAAGACATGACTTCCCTTAACTCCGCATCATCCACTCCTCCACTCCCAAACCATTCTACACCCAACCAGACTCTCCATAGTGCACACTCATTCTCCATAACACCAATCACCATCCCCAATAGATCATCCATCCTCACACCACATTCTACCACCAATACCCCACTCGACTCCATCACCCATAAAAAACTGTCTTCCCTTCGTACCCTAATTATTAACTTCCGCAGCATCATAAACAAAAGAGCCACCTTTCACCAAACCCTCCAGACCTATGACCCCGACATTATTATAGGGACAGAGACCTGGCTCACACCTGACATCCAGGACAGTGAAATCTTCCCGACGGACAGTCCCTATAATCTGACCCTACACAGGAAGGACAGAATAGACGATAAACATGGCGGAGTCCTAATTGCGACAAAGCCAGGACTAGTTGCGACCCCAGCCACCGAACTGAACGCAGACTCTGAAATTATATGGACTAAAATACAGATACAGGGCTGCAGGACACTCATTATAGGATCATTTTATCGTCCCCCAAATTCAAATTTAGAATACCTGCAGACCCTTGACGATTGTTTATCTAAATTTGACCCCTCCAAAAATATATGGTTGGCTGGTGACTTTAACCTTCCCGACATAAACTGGACAGCACAGGCGACACTGGACAATTCCACCCATGAAGGCGACTTACTATTACAGACTGATAGGAAACTCTTACATGAAAATTTCATTGACATCATTAACACCCACTCACTTACCCAAACAGTACTCGAACCAACACGCACACAAGTCAGTGTAGAAAGACATAATCCTAACATAAGACACGGGGTTACATCCAACATATTAGACTCATTTCTCACAAACATTTCCTTAATTACACGGACACGAGTACTACCTGATCTTAGTGACCATGAGATGGTACTCATTGACGCAAACATCAAGCCAACAACACAAAAACAATTACCCAGGACAATTTACATGTACAACAGAGCTGACATGGGTGGCATTACCCAAGACTTAGTTGAATTTCGTGACTCGTTCCTTGACTCAGACCCAATGGCCAGCTCTGTGGAAACAAACTGGACCAGACTTCGTGACTTTATACGTGACACAATGGACAAGCACATACCCACGAAAACTATCACATATAACCGGTCATTACCATGGTACAATAGACAATTAAAAAGACTACACAGAAACAAGGTAAAGGCATACAACAGAGCAAAACGATACAACGATACAGAACACTGGTTAAAATACAAAAATATACAGAAAACACTACAGAAAGAAACTAAACAAGCAGAAACTAAATACACATCCACTTTCCTCGCAGACAACACACAAAACCACAAAAAATTCTTCGGCTTTTTTAAAGCACGCAAACAAGACTCGACCGGTATTACAACATTACTACACAACAATTCCTTGGTTACACACCCACAAGACAAAGCCAACGCCCTTAACACACAATTCCAGTCCGTTTTTACCCATGAACATGAACACTTACCAGACATGCCAACACCAACACACCCACCTATCCCTCCCATTCATATAAACACCCAAGGAATTGAGAAACTCTTATCTGAGGTAGACATACACAAAGCGACTGGACCAGACAATATACCTTGCAGGATATGGAGGGCTAACGCTAGCGTTCTTGCCCCTGTCCTGCAGGTTATATTCTCACAGACCAGTGAACTCCCCCAAGACTGGCTTTTGGCAAATGTGACCCCAATTTTTAAATCCGGAGACAGAACCCTTCCCATTAATTATAGACCTATTTCACTTACCTCAGTCCCCTGCAAAATTTTAGAACACATTATTCATAGACACATAATGGACCACTTTGATAGGCAAAATATACTGACTGACAATCCGGCCTAAACGCTCGTGTGAGACGCAGCTACTGGTAACTACTCATGACATCTTGCAGTCCCTCAATGACACAAAAATTAGACAGGTTGACGCCATAGTATTAGACTTTACCAAAGCCTTTGACAAAGTCCCTCACCAAAGACTACTACACAAATTAGAATTCTATGGCATACAGGGACAACTTCTTCACTGGATTAGAACGTTCTTGACTACCAGAAAGCAATGTGTAGTTCTTGACGGTAGTCAGTCTCCATCTGTTCCTGTGACCTCTGGGGTACCCCAGGGCACTGTCCTGGGTCCTCTTCTCTTCCCTTCATACATTAATGACCTCCCACTCACTTTCCTCTACCACTAGACTCTTTGCAGACGATAGCTTAGTTTACAGACCGATTAAAGATAGGAATGACTGCCTTCGACTACAGGACGACCTAACTGCACTTGAAGACTGGGAAGTCAAGTGGCAGATGACATTTAGACCAGACAAATGCCATCACATCCGTTTTACCCATGCCCATAATGTCATTCCATATACATACCAACTACACAACACCAACCTCAACACAGTCACTTGCCACAAATACTTGGGCTTCCACATCTCAGCGGACATGAGGTGGAACACACACATAGGTAGCATCAGGGCCAAAGCTAGTAGGGTCCTGGGGTTCTTGCGCAGGAACCTCAGCAGGTGTAACACAAACACCAAAATTATTGCGTATAACACTTTCGTTCGGACACATTTAGATTATTGCAACACCGTCTGGGACCCACACACTTACAATAATATCAATAAATTAGAGTCCATACATTGAAAGAGTCCATACATTTATTGAAAGAATTACCGTTTTGTAGCAGTGTTCCCAGATCCGGTTAGGTGTTAACAACATTCAGTAACCTTTGAAGTCTCTAGATTAAACACTGTCAATTGAAACAGCATTGGCACATAGGGAATACAATACTCGTACCGGTTTCCTTACAACAAACCAGACACAGTGGGAAAATTTCGCAGATTACTATTTCAGTGACAACTCAATTAGTTAAAAAAATATTCAATATATATCATTAACCGTTCCTTATCCTTAGGGAATCGAAAAAAAGACGAAATCTGGTCTTTTATTCCTACTATTAGTGCATTTTATCGCAGCACAAATCATGCTGTTTACCACGCCAGTGATGCTACAACTCTAGTTTTACGTGCTTCTCACTTGGGGAGCCACCGTCTCTAAAATAACACAGGAGCGGGCAGTCCCCTCTTTACCTTCCATACTCTTTGCCAATACTATGTCAGTACTCTCCTTATCTTGATCCAAATTTCATATAACTCCTAAAATAAAGACCTACTTCAATGTAGGCAGACTTATTTATTTAACCCCTAAGGACCGACTTTTTTTCTTTTCACCCCAGCCGACTTCTGGGGGTCAATTTTCAACTTTCATGTAGGCAAATTTTGTTCTTACAGAATGAAAGAGCTTGAATTTACACACCAGGAACTGAAAACGGGAGCCTCCTAGGTGTACGCGTTTGCGTATGACAGAGCGTCAAAGTCCGAAAATAAATAAAATAGTATCCCCTGAAACGCATGAAAGAAAACCTCATACCCTCTGCGTACGCTCTAAACATGTAAATAAACACCTAAACAATGCGTCTAAGTGGTTTTCAATGATAATAAATGTATTTCAGTGTAATTTTGTCTGTCTAGACTCTCCTGGAGTATAGTAGACAGCAGAGAGATACGAGAAACTCCTTGTGTATACACGACTGCATGTATACATTCGTGTAGGCCTATGTATATTTTAGCTTGCATCTCCATGAAGGCAGCGACCCAGTTTATCAGCTTCTCAGATAAACTGTTCGCCCAGGCAGCCAGCTGCCCTGTATCAGGTGTGACACTGATAGCACACACAAGACAGAAAAACACGTCCCACTTGAGTACAGTGTGCGTATACACAGTACTACGCACTGTACACGGTGTATACAAGGTTGTGTGTGTACGTATTTATGTGTAATATACTGCATGTAAACGCCTAATATCGCGTGTGTATCAGTAAGGGAGGGCTACCAAGCGGAGGGAAGGGGACTGTAGTGGTGAGATGGGGTCCTTGTTGGTGGGGGTAGGTCTAGGCTCCACCCACCAGCATACACAGTAGCCAGACACCACTACCACAGTCAAACCTTTTCTCAAGGACGTTAGCTTTCCATCATTACCAACGCCAGCTCGCTAGCTACTCACTACAGTTTTTTATAGGTACGTCGACATGTCGGTTATTCGGAGCGAACCATTAATTTTTTTATCACCGACATGTCAGTTGATCGGTCCTAAGGGGTTAAAGGATGAAAAAATTGCAAGTGTTCACCTGAGATGTCATTTAAGTGTTGATTTAATATTTGAGAACTAAAGAGAGGATCGACCTTCAAAAGGAACTCTACGACCTTGTTGAGTCTGAACAACTTCCGTATAAAATAAATGATAATACTTCCGTATGATGACTAACTACATATATCCCGTACATTGATAATATACATATTGATTTGCACATTACATAATGGTAATATGTAATGAAAAAAACAAGCTCAGTTTACTTTTTCAGAGTATGATGTACAGTGAAAGCTCTTTTATCCGGCATTCTGTTAACCGGCAACTTCCCGTATCCGGCATTTTTTTCATAAAAAGATAAATATAGCCAAAAATCAAGACGTACGTAAAAAAATTAAATTCAAAATTCCCGCGTGGGGTTGTAGTTACTCTCGCCGCCGTCAGAGGTACAGCGCATCATTCCCACCACATTTGTGAAGACTCATAGAGCAGAGTCAGAGTGTCAGACACGGTCAGTCCTGCAGTCGTCTGCATGTCATGTCGATGTCGACATGAAGGAATCAGTGACATTATCGCTCACTGATGATGAAATTATTCAATCAGTACTTGATGAACAATACTCAAAGTTGACCGAGGCCGACAACGAAGAAGACGACCCAGAGCCGAAAGTGTCTTGGCAGGATGCCACGAAAGGTCTATCAAGTGTTCATCAAAGTTTGCTGAACAGTGCCAATACATGAACACACATGATGTCATGTCTCTTCACTGCATTCAAAATGAGTTTTTGCTACAGAGAGGAAAGAACTGTAGACAAAGAGACATAAGGGAGTACATGAAGTTAGTGAAACCAAATGCAGCATCTCAGCCACCGACACTGAACACGGCCACTCAGAACTCTGGTGTAGATGTCTCAGATGACGAGCTACAGAACTGATGATGCTCAGTGTTGATCCTAAATACATACATTTGTAGATGTAAGTGTTAGATTGGTATAATATTATAAGATATGGTATTAGTGTTAAATGTACTTAAGAATAAAGTGAATGAATGTAGAATAACGTAATTTTAAAGTACACTTTCTTGTATCCGGAACTTTCTCGTATCCGGAACGTTCTCGGTCCCACTCGTGCCGGACAAAAGGGCTTTCACTGTACTGCTGTATAGCAGATATGTTATAATACGTAATACAGGCCTAAGAATGTAACTACTTTGGTTATCAGTTTATAATTTATAGCCTTTGCTGAGTACAGAAGGAATGTCAGATGTGATGAAGTTGTATAGAATGGAATAAAGGGCTAATGAGTTCACAGAGAGAGATGTAAAAGTGAAAAGATCATTGATGAAAAGGAAAGTTAGAATAGGTGATAGGACAAGGCCATACGGAATACTATTGTTGATTATCTTGAGAGAGAAGCAGTGACTTTCTACACTCTACAACAGTGGTTCTCAAACTGTGTTCTGCGGAACCCCAGGGTTTCGTGAAGACCTTTCAATGGTTCCATGGCAAAAAATTATGTGTATGTATGTGTATTGGGGAGGCTTCCACCGATTTTTGGTGAGGGGGTCGCTGACGGTTCCTCCGAGTACCAGCATATGTCAAAGGGTTCCGTTAGTTGGAAAAGTTTGAGAACCACTGCTCTACAACATCAGCTACAGACCGACCAGAACGGAAATTATAATTGTGAGGAAAAAAGACTTGAAAGCGAATGAGGGGATCCTGCAATTATGATTTGTACCAGACTTTACCAAAGGCAAAAACAAATCCCAAAATGAATGATCTTATAGATGTTCAGTTGCCTCTAGTAAATTTACATAATTCAATAAGGAAATCAAAGTTATTACTATTATTATTCTTAGCCTATATGCATTTTATTACCAGGATGATTTCCTTACAGGGTTTACCAAAGTTGACTACATGTATGTACAGTCGCGAACCAAAGTTTCGCTACCCCCTTAGCTGGCAGGAAGGCGAAGTCAGTGTAAAAGATAGGCTGGACGATCGGACCAACTGGTGTATTGAGTTTGTAACGATCGAGACAGGATGAGGTTCACTCTCCACTAACCCAAAGTCATGGAAAATGAACCTCAGCCTGTCTCGTTATCAACTCGATAATCCAGTTTGTCCAATCGTTCAGCCTATCTTTAACACCAACTTCACCTTCCTGCCAGCCAAGGGGGTGACGAAACTTTGGTTCATGACTGTACAGTACATACGTATTGTACCTGGTATTTTGTTGACTGTAGGCTATATTTGCTATGCAATCCTTCGGTTTGACTGATATATGTAAACAGTTATATATGTAATGATTATGAATATTGTGAATAATCGTAAATCGACAATAATCGTTGACGAGGAATACAGCAACCTTAATTGACAATCTGTCACTGTTAATTGAATAGGATTTAAATTACAGTGTGTCAAAATTCAATGAAAAGAATTGGAATTCAGTAAAAGTTCATAAATATAATGTTGAAATTCCACCAGTGTTTGCTAAAGAGATTGAATAAAGTGTTGAAGGAACTTGAACATCTCTAGTCCTTTTAGTGTTCGTGGAAAAGGACTGTAGTGATGGATTTGGCTGGCATGGCGAAATTCATGAACTCCACACCACTGCCGCTGTCCACACTGACGCTCTTACCGCTGTCACCCCTGTAGAGAACAAACACAAAAAGTTACCTTCACCATTATTATATATACCACACTGTTACGCCGCGACTTTGTTACTTCATTAGTTATTATACAGTTAAACATCTAAACTGAGTGACTGATCGAGAGCAAACACTACTCACAGCGCAATAGCTAATGTTATTATGCCTCCGGTATAGAACAAAGTCAGAGAGGAAAGTTGAATTATGCAAAAGTGACTGGCTCGGAACCCTCAAGAAGTTATCACGACTTCCGCCTACCTACAGTAGCCTATTATGTCTGTACCGTACCTGTTTAGGATGATGACGACATCGGTTTGTGAAGGGATATTGTGGACGGCTACAGCAATGACGTCACCGCTCCCTGGCCCTGACACAGATGAAGCCATACGGATTGACCCTGGTGGTATGAATTTTGAGAAGTGGCCCAAGGCGTAGAACATGGGCTGCTTGTAGAACTCACCCGCGTCCTGATAGTGAGAGACAAAATAGGAGTATGATATATACAGTACGTGGCGGGAAACTTGTGATAGATTTTACATTTTCTCTCTCCTGTCAAATTGAAGAGCTATATAGGATATTATTTTATATGTTCTTTCCATCCTAGGAGAGAGAGAGAGAGAGAGGTGAAGGAGGGAGAATGCCGATATATACAAACTGAGGAGAGGAGGAGAAGGAGAGTACTGTACCGTGTTGATAATGATGGGAGAATCGACGTAATTATTGGCCCAGTTTGGTCCACCACCCATACTCAAAGCCATGTTCCAGTCCACCCAGCCAGTCGCCCAGTGGTTCAGGTCCTGCACAGCCGAAAGTGGGTCAAGTGTATAGAGACTATAGAGTAAAAAAATAAGTTGTAATTTCTGCTCATCCATGCACTACGGATAAGTGAATGTGGGTTACGGTATGCCCATATTTCATTTTAGTTATATATTTACCTATATATTTATTTATTATTCTTTGTTTTTATTGCACAATGGTTTATTGCCTTGTTCACACACATGACAGACTTTAGTGTTGGTCAATGTCATTGTAAACAACACTATATAGTCAACTTTAATAAGAGTTCCAATTAAATGTTTACAACAGTACTTTGGTGAAATTATCTCCTAGATATTAGAAAAGAGCAAATGCAGTTCTGATATATAAATAAATAAGTAAATAGATAAATAATGAATTACACACAAGATAAGCACAACAACACTCACCTCCAAGACGTCAAAGGCGTAGTTCTCAGCCCTCACCCACGACCCCAAGATGACCCTTTCGTCTGGTCCAGAATTCCAGCCTACAAAAAGATACAGAAAGGTGGTACAGTATAAAATTTATCTTTAAGGGTAATCTCTTTTTGGGGGAATTGATGCCTTGTAAGACCTTCAAATAATACTAGAGTTGAGACACGAATGATGGTACAATACATTATGTATCTTTAATTAAGTGGATAATCTGTCTGGGGGTAAATTGAAGCTCTCCTACACCTCCAGACAATGCTAGTAGGCAGATCACCTATATATGTATCCCCTATACCAGGAGGAGGCTGAAGACACCAGCCAAACAGGGCAGTACTCCTAGGGTGGACGCTGGACTGGTGATAAGGAGGGTTGGAACTCCCGTTTCACCTGTTTGTCCACCTTTGCAGATCTTTTTTCTTGTCTCACATACACTGAGAGTAGTCCAAAATACTCCCAAAGACATCACTCTCTTTCTATTTACACAATATATACAAACACGCTACACACCACACCCTTTGTCCAAATTATACAACTATGAAAGGAATTAAAAATCAAGCCTCGGAGGCCCCTGGGGATAGGTCAATAAACTCCCCTCAGCTTGGACCCTTTGTTGACGACCTCCTGAGATGCCCTGGACCATTGTCTGACTCACTCTTTATCAACTTTTGCAACATTCGTGGTCTTTCCTCTAACTTCTCTTCTCTGCTAAACCTCATCTTCTCTTCCTCACCAAGACCCAGATCTCAGCATCAACTGACAGCAACCCCTACTCTGTCTCCTCTTACTTTCTATATCCTCAGTTTCGTGCCAAAGGCGGCTGTTGCGTATACGTACGCAACGACCTCACTTGTTCTCGTGTTCCTGAACTAGACTCTTCTGAATTCTCAACCATCTGGCTTCGGCTAACCTGTTACTCTCAAACTAAATACATCTGTGCTGTATATCTCTCTCCTAACTCTACTGACTATCCAAAATTCTTTGACTATCTTACCTCAAAAGTGGAACACATTCTATCCCATTCTCCTTTCTCAGAAATCTCCATTTTAGGAGATTTCAACGTTCACCACTGCCTTTGGCTCTCATCTCCCTTCACTGATCCACCTGGTGAACAAGCCTTTATCTTTTCTATCCTCAACGACCTAGAGCAGTTAATTCAGTACCCTACCCGTATTCCAGACCGCCTTGGAGATCAACCCAATATTCTTGACTTATTCCTAACCTCTCATCCTTCTGCTTATACTGTTGAACTTTTCTCTCCTTTGGGCTCCTCCAATCAATCTTATTTCAGTATCCTGTCCTACCGCTCCAGTAAAACCTTTAGACCCTCCCAGGAAGCGGCGTCTGTGGCATTACAGCGCTGCCAACTGGGATTTATCTGAGGCAGTACTTTCAAGATTTCCCAAGGAATTATTTTTACTTTCATGGCCGGGGTCCCTCTGAGTGTGCTGCACGCATCAGAGGTGATCCTCTCGGGCATGGAGGCATACATTCCATATTCTTTCCCTCTTACTAATTCACGTAACTCTTGGTTTAATCACGCTTGTTCTACTGCTGTCCACAACAAGGAGGAAGCTTTCAGACGGTATCAACGCCTTCAAACTGATGAATCTCGTGCTCTGTATATTTCTGCCCGGAATTGTGCCAAATCTGTTCTCCGACTAGCCAAAAAATCCTTCATCAGTGCCAAGTGCAATGATCTGTCCTACTCTTCCACCTCTCGTTCTTTCTGGCATCTAGCCAAAAATCTCTCCAGTCACTTTACTTCTTCCTCTTTCCCTCCTCTCATCCGTCCTGATGGAAATGTTGCCATCTCTTCACCTGATAAAGCTGAACTCTTCTCTCAAACCTTTGCCTTTAACTCCACACTGGACGATTCCGGCTCTATTCCTCCAACTCCGCCCCCCTCTGACTTACTTATACCTGTCATCAGAATCTCTTCAAAGGAAGTATTTTCTGCCCTCTCTGCCCCTAACACTCGGAAGGCGTACAGACCTGATGGGATTCCTCCTGTTGTTCTCAAGAACTGTGCTTCCGTGCTGACACCCTGCCTAGGCAAACTGTTCCGTCTATGTCTATCATCTAACATTTTTCCATCTAGCTGGAAGTTTGCTCTGATCCAACCTGTTCCGAAGAAAGGTGACCGCTCCCAACCCTCCAACTATCGCCCCATTGCTTTGACCTCATGTCTATCTAAAGCCAAAATTCATAAGCACCTTACTTGTCACGACCTTCTTTCAGATCGTCAGTATGGTTTCCGTCAGGAACGCTCTACTGGCGATCTTCTATCCCTCCTTTCTGATTCATGGTCATCCTCTTTTCGGAACTTTGGTGAAACTTTTACTATTGCCCTCGACATATCCAAAGCTTTTGATAGAGTCTGGCACAAAGTTTTAATCTCCAAACTGCCCTCATTCGGTTTCTATCCCTCTCTCTGCACCTTTATCTCTGATTTCCTTTCCGGCCGTTCTATAGCTGCTGTTGTAGACGGTCACTATTCTTCTTCCAAGTCTATTAATAGTGGTGTTCCTCAGGGTTCTGTTCTATCACCCACCCTCTTTCTCCTGTTCATTAATGACCTTCTTACCTGTACCTCTTCCCCTATCCATTCCTATGCTGATGATTCCACCCTACACTACTCCACTCACTATGACAACCGCCCATCCCAGCAGCTCTTCTCCACATCACGTGATGATGCAGTAGCACGCCTGACTTCTGATCTTTCCCTCATCTCTAACTGGGGCAGAGAGAACCTTGTTGTTCTTAATGCCTCTAAAACACAGTTCCTTCATCTTTCAACTCGTACTAATCTTCCTGATGAATATCCCCTCTCCTTCAATGACACACAACTTGACCTTTCCCCATCTCTTAATATTCTTGGAGTCTCTTTCTATCATAATCTCTCTTGGAGAGATCACATTACTTCTCTTGCTAAAACCGCCTCAAAGAAGTTAGGTGTGCTGCGCAGATTCCATGATTATTTCACCCCCTCGCAGTTGCTGTCTCTGTACAGGGGTCTCATCCGCCCCTGTATGGAGTACGGCTCTCATGTGTGGGGTGGTTCAACATTCACAACACTCCTGGACAAGGTGGAATCAAAGGCTTTTCGTCTCATCAACTCTCCTCCTCTTACTGATTCACTACAACCTCTCTCTCTTCGCCGCAATATTGTATCACTTTCTCTCTTCTATCGCTATTACACTGGACATTGCTCTTCTGAACTCTCTCAATATATGCTTCCTCCCCTCAGGAGAGCATGCAACACTCGTCAAGCCTCTCGTTCTCACTCCTTTTCTGTCCAACTCCCTAATGCAAGAGTTAACCGGTACTCTCAGTCTTTCATATACACAACTGGTAAACTCTGGAACACTCTACCTTCATCCATCTTTCCACCTTACTACGACTTATGTTCCTTCAAATGCAATGTGTCTAGGCATCTCGAACGAAATTGGACATGATTTTGGATACTCTAACTAAACCTACGCAGATTAGGACAATGAGCAGGCTCATAGCCTTTAGTCCTCATCTTTTTTAATATAGAGAGAGAAAAAAAAAGCTACTCGTATACTGAGGTCTGCTTATATCCTTGTATAGCTTGTAGGGAATCAGTAACCATCCAATTTGCCTACACGAGAAAACTTCCTTAACAACTGAATGATTGAGAGTGGGAGGGTTTCTGAGACTTAGATAAAGATTCCATCTGGTGTTAATTCAAGCATAGATAGTAAGGGTCCCACCAACTAAAAACAATAAGGGAACTAACTATCCAACCAAGGAACCCACCAAACATACACACATTCCCATCAATGAACAGAAGCAACCCATACTCTCGCATTCCACCTACAATCACAAGACTTGGTATTTTGATCCAACACACACAGACAGGACTCGGTAGTTGAAAACACACACACAGACAGGACTCTGTATTTTGGTACACACACACAGACAGGACTCGGTATACAGTTTGACACACACACACACACACACACACACACATACCACTTACCATCACAGACAGGACTCGGTATTTTGACACACACACACACACACATCACTTACCATCACATGACTCAGTGTATAGTAAGTATTTCTCAGGGTATAAGTTGTGTGTTTCATCCATAGAATCAGGGGATGTCCACCAGTCAGCATACCAGTGTAGTGCTGTGCCGTCCACGTATTGGTAACACCCAGCGTCATCCAGGCACTGTACACACGTGAAAATTAAATGTATGTGGTTGTCATAGCAAATACACACACACACAAACACACACAAGAGAAAATTAAATGTATGTGGTTGTCACACACACAATAACATTTTGAATGTATGTAGTTGTCATAGCAAATACACACACAATAGAAAGTTAGATGTAAATGGTAGTTGTCACAGTAAACACATTGTATTGTCAGAGTACACCCCTATGTCCCTGTTCACCTGGCAGTAAGTAGGTACCTGGCTGTAAAAGCAAGGATAGCAACCTTGTAGGCTGGGAGAAGATGTGTTAATGTAACAAGACTGACTGCCTTAATGACCACCACCATGAGTCGATAGGCATAAAGCCCTAAATCATCTTCTTCTATACACATCACTTACTCCACAAACTTCATCAAGAGCAGAACCACCAAACCACCTTGAAGAAGCCTCACCAGGAGGCGACAAACTCAGAGTTTCGGTGTACAAAGATACTATTACTTCAGTCTAATAAAGCTGTCAGCTTTCACCAGCATTTTCACTTAACCTTTTTTTATAGTATGTTACTTAGTTAAGAAATATGGATATATTCATTCAATCCCTTACTAACTCTAATAAGGTATTTTATAAAATCAAGAATAGCATTCTGAAGATTGTAAAAGCTTCTAGTGCTGTTGATTTTAACAAAAATTGTATATATATATAAATATATATATATATTACACCCTGTATGTATTTTATGTTTTGTATATACTGTTGTAATGTCCAATTATTTACTGACCCCCCAAAAAAACTTAACTGTTATGTTATAGGTGGGTCAATGACTCATAGTACTGTATTAATTTCTGCTGCCACCAGGTGACCACTTTTTCTATGGGTCCAGTCACCTTAGAGCTTAGACCCTAAAATGACTGATCAAAGAAAACACATATGGGGTGAAATCCTTAGCTGCTAGATCCGGGGAAGAGAGGACGACACCAAGATGACCTCTGGACGTTTATTAAATCTTCCTCGACACAATTGGCTCAGGTACATTATTTCCCTGGGTAATTCTTGATACAACACTAGGACGGTACTCCAATCTTGGTTCCCAACAAACTCCCTCCCGTCCAGAAACCCTTTCAAAGAGGGGAAGATAGGCTTAGATAGCACAAATTAATAATGACTTGGAGGGCCGATCCCTCACACACAACTTTGCGAGCCAGCGACATTCTCCAAGTGACGCGGGTACTGACGCCTCAGGCTCAGGCGAAAGGGAGGGAACTCCACGCGCAAGGTTACACAACTTTTACGTTACATCCCACTCAAAGAAGCTATCTAGTTGATTGATCACCACTTACAAATCTATAATATTGAACAATGTTTCAACCCACAACACCACCACTCCAACTTGCTGTACCTAATTATACAAAGGCATCAATAGTAAGAACTAGTTTTTACATCTCGCTACCAAAACATTCAAGGTTTACCCTCCAAATCAGTGGCGCATTATTTAAGCTCAAAGGAACCCGCTTCGTTTTCCCCTACATATCATGTATATAGTGCTTAAGCATTGTTATGGGGAAAAATTCTTAGTATTAACTGAATAATAACCAATCCTACCATTACACTGTATGTATATATTTATTTCTGTATGAATATATTATGTCGATTTGTATGTATGTACTATTGGTCACAAGAATTCGTTCAAATGCTGTTGTTTTAGAGAGTAAACAACATATAAAAATGTAAGACTACGTAACTGCAATACAACATTATTAATTGGGTTTGTTGTGTTGCAATCACTGAGGCATTTGGTAGATCATTTATTACAGTCTTTCAGAATAATAAGTTTTCTTTTTATATTGCCTGTGTAAGAATTCCTTTGGCCAACCGTATGTGTGGTTGTATATCTGTACATGTATGTCAATAAATATGAAAGTCTGCATATGTGGATGTACCGGTGAAACGTACCAGGATATGTATGTATGTATGTATGACGATATAAGTATGTATACATGTACGTATGGTTGAATGCATGTATGGTGTTAATAAATAAATGAGTGTACATAACATAAGATATGTATGTATACTGTAGATGTACAGTATGAATGTATGTATATATGTAAAGTAAACAAGTAAGTATACATGTGTGTACTGTTACATGATTGTATTTTAGTTTGGCTTTCCAGGTTAGCTATAAAGCTTCATATGCAATATACAACCTGAAGGAAGTAAGTTTTTCTTTTTGTTCTGTAATAACCTCTGAACTAATAAATAGAGAGATAGCTACTGACTTGCTATTACCCCCAAGTGAATCCAACATCTTCACTAACATCTTGACTACCCCTGTTTCACAGCGTTGTTACATCGCGACGTAACAAAATGGCGACCTCGCCAGGATGGTAGTCAAGATGTCGGGGTAATTGGCAGTCAGTAGCTATGATGTTTCTTCTCTCTTCGTTCTTTGTGTTCTCCTTGATGTCAACAGTGTCATCCCTACAAAAAAGAGCCAGATCTTTTCAACTACCTCGGACAACCAGCATGCTATCTATCACCTTCCACGTTTTGGAAGGAGAAAGGCCAATGACAAAGGACAACCACATTTTTTGGCAAGTTTGACCTGACTGGCAGAGAGGTGTGCCTCAGATTGAAGTAAGATTTAAGATTGTTGTTAAGTGTGTTGCCAACGGTATCTTGAAAGTGTCTGCAGAGGATAAGGGAACTGGCAACAAGGAAAAGATTGTAGTCAGTAATGATCAGATGTCGAAATGTTTTCTGATGAAAACTTAGAAAAGATTGAAAATGCTATTGATGTGAAGATCAAGTGACTGGAAGAAAATGCTGATCTTGAAGCAGAGGGATACAACACTATCCTTGCCTGGAAGACCCTGAGAGTGACGAGCTGTGTATAAGGCTCGTAGTTCTCCTCATGTCACGTAACAATGCTCCCTGGGTACATACGGGTTAAAATAGTATTGGCGGACGAATAGGAATGTTGTGTGTCAGCGCTTGCCTACTCGGCTTGCCTACTTGACAGCTTGGACTGGGAACAGTTATCTTCCTTGATGCTGTGGAGTGTATACCAGTTACCAGGACCACAAGAGGGTTAAGATAAAACCCTGTCCCTGAGTTTCCAGTGCCGTCTTTCCTAGCCCCAGTATACCTGTCCCTGAGTTTCCTGTGCCTTTGTTGGAGATAGTGTCCAGCCCTGTCGCCGTCGCCGTCGTTGTTGCTGTCGCTGTCGTTGTCGCGGTCGCGGCCGTGGTGGGATTGGCTGGACATCTTCGCATAAGGAAACCATACAGGAAATAGGAAAGATGTGGGAGGGCTGGGTATCTTGGCACTTGGAAAACATACAGGAGTACCATTATCCAGTTTGGTATGGAAGACACACCTGCCAACTTGTGGGGAATCCCAAGGACAACTGGTCAAGGGCATGCCGGATATTTTCCTTCAAGCAGTTCAACCAAGGGGGTGGCCATGGCAGAAGAGTCTCCAGTTTCTCCTTGTTCCTTGTTGTCATCTTTTCTATGACATGTATTCTATTTCCCCTCGAGATTGTAAAAAGGCCGAAATTTCTCATGGGAAATTTCGTTCATTTAGGGGGGAGGTGTTACATGATTGTATTTTAGTTTGGCTTTCCAGGTTAGCTATAAAGCTTCATATGCAATATACAACCTGAAGGAAGCAAGTTTTTCTTTTTGTTCTGTAATAACCTCTGAACTAATAAATAGAGAGATAGCTACTGACTTGCTATTACCCCAAAGTGAATCCAACATCTTCACTAACATCTTGACTACCCCTGTTTCACAGCATTGTTACATCGCAACGTAACAGTACTTACCGGTAAAACATACGCGGGAATAGTGTCCCTGTTATGGTCATCAATCATGAGTTGTACGTCACCATAACCAGCTGACTCCATGGCAGGGCCCAGATAAGTCTTAATCCAGTCACGGGTATCCTCAGGGCTCCAGTAACACGTGTTCCAGGCCCAGTCCTAAGGGAAGGGTCATGGATACCATTATTGATGGGCATGATGGATTTCCAGGCGCACACACACACACTCACGAACTGGAGGCTATTGATGCCAAACAGGAATTGTAATGACGACAGTATATAGTTTAAATTCACTTACTTCCAATCCTGTCATTGGTTCATTCTGCATAGTGACACCCCACATTGGTGCTCCCTCTGCCTCGTATGCCTGCAGGAACCTACACAAATAATGCTTAACTTAGTTCATCTGGCGTTGGTCAAAGTATATGTATTGTACTAAAATGGAAGGAAGTATCTTTATAAGTGGACAAAAAATATCATATATTTCGAAATTAGTTTTGTAATAATCCAATAACAAAATTTGTTAGTAGGAAGTCAGAGAAATATATAAATTTTAGTAAGGATTAAGGTTACACAACTTTGTTTATATTCAGAGGACATAAGAATAATGAAACACTATACAGTATGTTATTTATACCTGGCAAAACTTTATTAGCCTACTTTTCTCTTTTTTTTCAGAAATTGTAATGGCAAAACCAAGAAATATAACGTCAACCATGTGGCACCTGGCATCTACCATACACCACAAAAAAAGTCCTACAGATCACGCTAGCCGCTGGTTGGCTAATATTAGTGTAGCTCTGATCCTGTACATCGTGTGTGCCCTCCAGGATCACAAGCAACTACGACCCAGGCACGCTGACCTGTGACCAAAACTGTAACCAATCGTCTCCTCCTTCCTTGATAAAAATACACTAATACACCATAAAAACCGGTTGCTATTTGATGATAGGAATGATAGAAGTGAAATGAGACAACATTATAAACAATACCAACCAAAACAGAAAGTAAATATCATCAAAGCCAAGAGATATACCCCTATATCTCTTGGCCTTGAATATCATCTTCTTACTTGATAAAATAATTTGCGTACGGTTCCCACATCTCCTTCAGGATCGAACCAGACCCATTGAACGTGCCACTCTCTTTCATCCAGGCTGGGGGCGACCAAGGTGAACCAAAGAGTAGCAGTTCCCTGTGGGCCACCTGCTGGGCTTGTTTGATGTACGGCAGCTGTGACGTCGGAGAGGGACATGAGGGGGACGAGTCAGTATGGTAGGTAAACATTGCCTCGTCATGAAGATATAATCTGTGCTGGAGGTGTGTTTTGTGAATCCACATTATACATACATACACGTACACACACACTCTATACTACCTTCTCTGTCGTACACACACACACACACACACACACACACACACACACACACACACACACATAAAGGGACGGGAAGGGGACGAGTAAGTTAATAGGTAAACTGCCCAGTCATGATGGGTACTATATTGTACAGTAGATGTTTTTAATTAATCTACATACATACGATACATGAATACACATTCTCTCTCTGTTACATACACACACACACACACACACACACACACACACACACACACACACACACACACACACTCTCTCTCTCTCTCTCTCTCTCTCTCTCTCTCTCTCTCTCTCTCTCTCTCTCTCAGACAGAAATACACGCACACACTCACAGTCTCTCTATCTCTCACTCTGTGCAATATAACATCTCTCTCCCTAACCCCATCTCTCCAAACCCCATGTAATCTATCTCCTCATTTCCCTTCTCCCTGCCCCCCCCCCCTCTCTCTCTCTCTCTCTCTCTCTCTCTAAACCCCATGCAATCTCCCTCTTCCCTTCCCCTCTCCCTCTCTCTCTGACCTTGTACTGGTAATCCTCGATGGTGAGATTGAAATATACAAGGTCCACATCGCCCTCCACATCATCGTACGAGTAAGGCCTGATGGAGAAATCGCTACCAGCCATTGGGAGACGACACAGGTTGTACTCTATGCCATCAGGTGAGAAGTAAGACCTGCAATGAAAGGAAGGGAGAAGTGTTGGATGATATGGAAGGCTTTTGTGCGTGTGTGTTTTATAAAAAGGAAGGCGTATGTGTTTATATGTGTGTGTGTGTGTGTGTGTGTGTGTGTGTGTGTTATAAAAAGGAAGACCTGTGTGTGTTTGTATGTTTGAATGTGTATGTATGTGTGTATGTGTGTGTTTGTTTGTGCGTGTGTGTATGTATTCTTTCCTCCTGAAAACCCTCCCTCAATTCTGTATACCCAAGCCAGCAGATGGACGTTTTCACAGAGATAACAACACTTTTCTTTGGGAACACTATCACTCTGTAATCATTATTATGTAGAAATAAGATAATACCTGTAGATAGATAAGTTGTCTGAAATAATAATACAAAGTCATGCTTCTCTGGAAGCCAACTCTTAAGAGGAATAACGTTGTAATAATTGGTTCACTGGTATGTCAGATGGTTCCAGACGACAACCACAACAACAACAACAACAAGACCTGGATACTCATTATAGAAGGTGACTGTACTTATGGAATTTTGGATACTTATTATGGCTGGTGACTCTAAACAAACGTAATAATTGGTTCGCTGGTATGTCAGATGATTCCAGACAACAACAACAACAAAAACCTTTTTACTCATTATGACTGGTGACTGTACATATCCACCCACCTGATGAGGAAGTCCTGTGCCTCCAGCGGTAGTGTGGCAATGTTGATGCCTGTCGAGTCTGTAAAGGCACCACCGAAGCCGAATATGGTCTGATATTCAGTGTTGTGGTCCAGGATCAGAGAGACGTCAGCATCTGTATGGAGGAAAGAGAAGGAAAAAAATGAGCTAGGGACAGTTGACAGGGAGTGTGGCTGGAATCGAAGGGGTGCCAAAACAATCTCTGTAGAGACGCCATGCAAGTACTTATAAAGGTAGAGAGAACAAACATACACACAGGAATAATAATAATAATAATAATAATAGTAATACACATACACGTGCACACATATACCAGGCCTTCATCTCCACGCTGGAGGTAGCCTCGTCACGTCACACACCCTCCGAAACAAAATGCCCAAACAGAGAACCCCCCCCCCCCCCGCACGCACGCACACTCCACTTCTCAACCCCCTGATCCCTGTTGGAGGAGGGAGCCCCTCACCGCACAACCGCATCCCCTTGTGAGACTACAAGAGGTACAGTCATGTTTGCATCCATAGCAAGGCCCGACAGCAAAAGCTGGTTTACCCCTGCCACTTCACTACAGGGCAGACTCCCCCTCCAGCATTCAGCCGGCCATGGGCCTCACTCAATGCAATAATAATAATAATAATAATAAACACTTTAGGCACGTCGAATACATACCAGGATTTGGAGTGCTTTCTAAAGGGGAAGTGTTCTGTGCGAATCGGAGTCCATCCCTGGAGGAGGTGACGATGGTGAAGAGTCCATCACCAGGTACCGGTATGACCCCCTGCAGATCACAGTCCGACGCAGTACACACACACACCACACTGTCAGCACCGAAGTCACGTGGGTTGCACTCGGTTCCCCCAGCTTTAAAGGGGGTTGTTGTTGTTATTTTGTTGTTGTTGTTTTACATTAGTAGGTTATATATATATAATTTTTTTTTTAGTTAATTTAGAAAATATTTTGAAAACATCATTATTTGGTTATACAATAATTATCTTTTAGTTAATTTGGAAACATTATTAACATTATTAAGTTATACATTTATTATTTTTTTAGTTCACTTTGAAACCAATATCAACATTATTAGGTTACCGGTACACAATTAGCTTTTAGTAATTTTGAAAACTTTATTAACATTATTAGGTTATACAATTATCTTTTAATTCATTTTGAAAACATTACTAGGTTATGTAATAACTTTTTAGTTCATTTAGTTTACATTAGAAGGTTATGCTATTTTTGTTAGTACTGTTTATTTACATTAGTTGGCTATACAATTCTTTTATTCATTATGTTTATATTAGTATTTTTTTTATTCCTTTTGTTTACGTTTGGATACTATCTTTATGTTCCATATTTTGGTGTGTTGGAATAATATATGGATAGATGGAGTTGTTGGAGAATTTATTTATATTTATGAGTCTTAATTAAATGTTTACCGACTCTGGCTGTGTATTTATGTATTTATATTATGTATTAGATGCTTAAGGGGAGATTCTGTTGTTGGTGAATTGGAAGGTCTTTGATTCCTCCAAACTATGCCACGAAACAGATGCCCTCAATGGTACCAATAGGGGCCCGGATCTGTTGTTTGGTGGCACAGTTTGGAGGAATGAGACAGCTTCCAATTCACCAATAAGAGAATCTCACCTTAACTCATTATACTCACATAAATATCTATTAAGCCACCTCTTCTCGGTAAATCAGAGGGCTACTGATTCCTCCAAATTATGTCAGGGAACAGATTAGTGCATCAGTATACGAGTGTGAAATCTGTTTTGTAGCCTAGTGTGGAGTAATCAGTAACCCTCCAGCTCGACCAAAAACAGGTGACCCCCTAAAGGAAGACTGTACAGCCACAATTAAATAACCACCAACACTTTCCTTCCATTGTGACAATAAATCAGTATAATAATAATTATAGTCTAAATATAATCAATCATACAATAACACCTGACTTGAACTCAACCTCCTCAATTATTATTATTATGAGGTGCTGCAAAATTATGCAACAACACCTTACGTCAACTCGACCCCCTCAATTATTATTATTATGAGGTGCTGCAAACTCATACACGTGTTGTTCATATGAATATAAAATCATACAGTAACACCTTACGTCAACTCAACCCCTTCAATTATTATTATTATAAGGTGCTGCAAAATCATAGATACACGGGTTTATTACCAAGATATTTACTACGATGGCAGGAAGGAAAGTGTCGGTGGATATTTGATTGTCATTGTACGATACATAATAATACATACCAACGAGTGCGGGGACGAGGAGTAGGAGAAGCATCAACATGACGACGACGAAGACTAACGTGATGAAGCCAACAGTACCCCATCTTATATACCCCTCACCATACACTAACGTACAGCACAGCACAAAAATTAATTCTCTCTCTCTCTCTCTCTCTCTCTCTCTCTCTCTCTCTCTCTCTCTCTCTCTCTCTCTCTCTCTCTCTCTCTCTCTCTCTCTCTCTCTCTCTCTCTCTCTCTCTCTCTCTCTCTCTCTCTCTCTCTGTTTATTACATTGCTCTATAATCGGATTGGATGATAAATAAAGGCGATTTTCTTGGTGGTATAAATTGGAAAGGTCTCTGTGATTCCTCCCAACTATGCCAAGAAACAGACAACACCATTTGTAACATTGAAGTTGTCTGTTTCCTGGCATAGTTTGGAGGAATCAGTAGCTATCCGATTTACCAGCAAAAAAATAAATCTTCTCAAATCTCTAGACTGTTAGGATTTTTATGACTACAAATTATTATAAATATTTGTTTATATAGTTGTACGAATACACTCAATATCATTTCGCTTTTCTTTTTCTTCACATAATTATACGAGTCAATCTATTTGATTTTAGTTAAGGGGAGTAACCTGTTATGGGAAATCGGAAGGCTACTGATTCCTCCAAACTATGCCAGGAAACAGAACCCCTTCATATGGAATTATACAGGGGATGTGTTTGATAACTGAGTTTGGAGGCCTACATTTGGAGGTCAAATTGAACACAAAGGGGAAAAATTTGGGAAATTTTGTGTTAGTAAATTTGAAGCCACTGACTCCTACAAACTATTCCAAGCAACAGAACACCATTATTTTTCGCCCTTTTGGTTCTGTTTCCTGGCATACTTAGGAGGAATCAAGGCATTCCAATGTAACATGAGTGAATTACCCCCTTAAGTGACTAGTGATATCAAAGAAATGTAAGAGAAGGTAAATGATTCCTCCAAAAATGATGCCACAAAACAGTACTCATGATGAGTGAGTCAGTCTATATGAAGGGGTCGTTTATTGTGGACATATTGGAGTCTATGTAACCCTCCAAATACTCCAACAAAACAGATCCTATATACTTATATACTGAGGTCGACTGTTTTCTGACAAGGTTTGGAGGAATCAACAGCACCCCTCCCCCCCCTTCCCATTTCAACAGTTCGCCCCAAACATAATTGATGATCCCCTTAAGTTTAGAATAAGTAGTAATTTATAACAACTTGGTACATTGGAGCACTTTGATTCCTCCAAAATGTGCCAGGAAACAAGACCAGAATAACAAAAATAACGGTGACTTGTTGCTTGGAATACTCTGGAGGAATCAGTTGCTCCAGATTTACCACCAACACTGTACTATTGGCCATAAGAATTGGTACACACACTGTTGTTTTCCAGGGCTTGCAACATAAAGAAAATGTAAGATCATGCAACTGCAATACAACATTATTATTAGGTTTGTTGTTTTGCAATAACTGAGTCACTTGGTAGACCACTTAATGCTGTACTTCCAGAATAATAACCTCTTTCCATATAGCCTGTGTAAGAATTCATGTGACCAATTGTACGTACTAAGACAAACCTTCTGAACATATTTGTATCCCACACCTGTTGTTTCCCACAGCCTAGACATGCAGCCGGTGTCTCTCCCAGAAGCAGTGACGTTAGTTAGTTGTAGACATGAGATACACACGTGAGACACAAAAAGTTCCTTCCCTCACCTAATTCTCTTTTGTGGAATAGATAGCGCCCCTTTGGACCCGAGCGGCTGAGGCATGCACTTCCATTCAATTATTCTTCAACTGTCCCTTCTCCTTTCCTTTAATTTCTTTCGTACTTGTTTTCTGTCCCATTTCATCTCTCTATCATCTTCTCCCTGTACTGTCCCTCCTTTCCTTCATTTTCTTTCGTGTCGTTTGGGAGGTAAAGAAACTATTGCTTTTGACTGTACTGCACTTGAGGCACATAAGATCAAATCTTTTTAAAACTTTGCATTACACATACATATCAGCTGTATTCCTCTATGAATACATTTCTAGCAAAGTTACTCTATATGAATAGAATGCACACCAATTCATTTTAATTAAGGGGGAAGGCTACTGATTCCTCCAAACTATCCCAGGAAACAAATCACCTCAATGACAATAATAGGAGACCTGTTTTTGTGACATAGTTTGGAAACATTAACAGCACTCCAATGTACAGTACCAAAAAGAGTCTCCTTCCTTAACAATTGCAACATTTCCTAAAATGTTATAGCTGAGTAAGGGTCCAAAGAATCGAAGGTCGACCTGGATGATAAAGTACTGAACAGTCGGCCTCAGGAGATCGTACACAGAGCATTGGATAAAAGGGGTCTGTTTTCTACACATACTGTAAGCATTGTTCTGCTGACTGATTCAAGTATTACCCAAATAATATTACTAGAAATAGTTGGTGTTTGGAAATTAGTGTACAAAATGTTCTAGTTGTTAAGAAGTATATTACAGAAGTATATACGAATTCCTGAGGCCGACTGTACACGCTTACCAGGAAATCATATTGTGTCAGCGTTAAGGAGGGCAACTCATCATGACCAATGAGAGCCACACTTCTATCTGCCTGTTTGTCTGTGTGTCTGGAGGCTTTTTAACACAGTTCCCTTCCAGCAAGCCTCCACACACACACACATCTATATTTCCCTTCCCAACCCCAGTACAATCAGTCACGAGCCTTAAATATTTATCCAGGGCCAGTAATTATTAAAGTTTTGAGCAAACCTACACACACATACACACATACACACACACACACACACACACAAGTACAATCAGTCACGAGCCATATTCTGTATCC
Organism: Petrolisthes cinctipes; assembly: GCA_033782935.1. NCBI lineage: Eukaryota > Metazoa > Arthropoda > Malacostraca > Decapoda > Porcellanidae > Petrolisthes > Petrolisthes cinctipes. The sequence goes on from JAWQEG010001460.1 coordinate 219,654, forward strand.
AGGGCCAGTGTTGATTAAAGTAAAAGTTAATTCCTAAGCTAAAGTTTGGTTGTAAGAGCTCATTCATGGTACTGCTTTGAAACCATAAAATAGCCTCGTACCCTACTTCAAGAGGGGATAAATGGTCCTCTGCTTCGAAATGGGCCTGAAACATTCTGGCGATGTCAGTGATGCAAACATACAAACAAAGACGAACTCTGATATATTTTATTTATACCGGCCCAGCTCAGCCGTACGTACAGTAGGACAGGGAGCACTGTAACGCCATGTAGACCCTAGTAAACTTTCATCTTTCTGTACAGATTCAGAAGACACCGTTAAAATGCTGGGACAACAACAACAACGGGATGCTACGAGCAGATTTAGGTCGCCGTTGAAATGCTGGGACAACAATAAACGGGAAACTACGAACAGATGCAACACACCACCACCAGAGAGACGACTTTGTTTACTTGAGTCCAGTTCGCTGCGTCAGTTGTTGTCAGTGCGGATAAGTACTCTGGAATCTTTCTTTCGTTGGCACTTTGCTTGCCTCTCGTCCCTCCAGACTCTGGCAATTAGTTTGAGAATGTGATGGTGAGTGGTCACGAACAAACAGCCTTCATAATAGTAGGAGTCCTATAGCGACTCATCCAAGCTTCGAACCCCCGACCCTCTTTCCAACCCACGCCAACTTGTTCATTTAGATCTTTAAAAATGTCATTCCATCCACCATCTTCGAACTACAGTAATTATTAAGGAGAATGAGTAATTATGTACTGTATACGTCTGTCATTAGGCTGTAGCACAAAATTAAATTAATTGGCTGTATAAAGAAAGTCATAGTGTAGTGGTAGTGGTACGGGATAGATGGCACTAATGTTGCACTAATGGCACGAATGTACAGGATAGATGGCACTAATGTTGTACGCAAACGAACGAATCTTAGCCGTGTAAATGACTTATGGATGAATAATTTAATGAATTTAGTGATAGATTTTGTGAATGTATATACTCACATTTTGGAAAATAATGAAGCCGTAAGGGGGTGCGGGAATAGGGAATAGGCTTAGGGGGGGGTGCGGGGGTTTTTGAGGGTGTCGGTGTGGTTTTGGGGGGTGCGGCAGTAGAGGGACAGGCTTGGGGGGGGGGGGTTTAGGGGGGTGCGGGAATAGGGGGACAGGCTTTCTACCCACCCCAAGCCTGTCCCCCTATTCCCGCACCCCCCCAGCCCCAGTCCCCAAAAGCCTGTCCCCTTCTCCCGCACCCCCTTAAAATTGTGGTTGGTTGGGAAGCTAACAAATGAATACGACTGTGGAATCAACCCATAGTTTCCGTGGTGGTATGCGACTAGAAAAGTAATAAATTGTCACCTGTGAGCTAAGGTGACTAAGATTATCCTAGACCCAATCTAGATCAAGGTCTTGGATCCCATAACTTGTCCTAAAGCAACATTGTCACGTGGTGTGGAATTTATACAAAATAATTGTTACCCTAATAATCGACACAGCCAAAATACTACAATACCTTTATTTAATTTATACAAAGCAATTAATACAATTTCAATTACTATATAACTGTATATAAGAGAGAGAGAGATATGTATTGAGACTACGAGCAGGGACAAGTGTCAGGTGATCACAGTCATATTACACTTCCTCACCTGGATTGACTATAAACTAAGCAGTCATTACATTATACTTGTGTAGTGACTGTAGGGTGAGTTTATTCAACATATTTGTGATTAGTTAGGAGGGGTATCATCCACCGTAGCCAAAAATGTCTTACTAAAAGAGTCTCTCTTGTCGGAGAACACAAACTTTATCTCTATTTGTTTGTTTGTGGGCATGGGAAGTCTGAAGAGGGAGGGAGGTGAGAATTTGAAGGTGATGTTACAACTAAATCAATCATATTGCTCGATGATCCAATCCCTCCAGAATAGACTAGTTTTATTGAGATACATCCACTGGCTCGATTTCCTGGCATATGCAGTAATGTTGGTAGGCAACCACGTGGGCACATCAGTAACATACTCAAGACCTATACATAGCATCTTCAACATGACCATACACTTCTTTTTGTTTTGAGTATCCGGTACGTCCACTGGAAACGCCTGATATGCTATTGTCATTCCTCCTCCCTTTGCTATATGAACCTCTTTCCGATTCGGCTAGTGTTCTTCCTAATTCGCAGCTTGTTCTTCACAATTTACAGTGTGTTCCTCCGTCTGGGTTTTGGCGCCCCGAACTAAGGAACTAAACTAGCTTCTTTCCCTTCTTCAACCATCTCTCCTTTCCTTTGTTTTCCTTCGTTGTGCTTGCTGTCCCTTTGTTTTTCTTCGTTGTGCTTGCTGTCCCTTTGTTTTCCTTCGTTGTGCTTGCTGTCCCTTTGTTTTCCTTCATTGTGCTTGCTGTCCCTTTGTTTTCCTTCGTTGTGCTTGCTGTCCCTTTGTTTTCCTTCGTTGTGCTTGCTGTCCCTTTGTTTTCCTTCGTTGTGCTTGCTATCCCTTTGTTTTCCTTCATTGTGCTTGCAGTCCCTTCGTTGTGTTTTCTCCATAAACTTTTCGCTTTTTCTATTATAGTCACTTGTGGTGTTGACTCCAAGGTCTTTCTGGCCTCGCACTCTTTTCCTTTACTCGCCTCTTCCTCTTCCTCCATCCGATTCAAGCAATGTTCTATATCATTCCACACCATTTCCGTCAATCTGTCCAACTATCTTGTCTGTGTCATCCTCCACTGTTCCATTTGAGGCCAGTTCTGTTCCACTTGAGGCCAGGTCTGTTCCACCCTTTGTTCCACTTGAGGCCAGTTCTGTTCCACCCTTTGTTCCACTTGAGGCCAGTTCTGTTCCACTCTCTGTTCCACTTGAGGCCAGTTCTGTTCCACCCTTTGTTCCACTTGAGGCCAGTTCTGTTCCACTCTTTGTTCCACTTGAGGCCAGTTCTGTTCCACCCTCTGTTCCACTTGAGGCCAGGTCTGTTCCACCCTCTGTTCCACTTGAGGCCAGTTCTGTTCCACCCTCTGTTCCACTTGAGGCCAGTTCTGTTCCACCCTCTGTTCCACTTGAGGCTAACTCTGTTCTACCTTAGGCCAGTTATGTTCCACCTGCTGTTGTTCCTCGTGATTCACCTTCTGTTCCTCGTGATTCACCTTCTGTTGCAACCAATTCACCAGCTGTTCCAACTAATTCGCCTCCTGTTCATCTTCGTTAACCTGCTGTTTTTCGTTTTTCACCTTCTGTTCTTCATGATTCACCTGCTGTTCCTCCTGATTCACCAGTTGTTCCTCCTGATTCACCTGCTTTTCATCCTCATTCACCTGCTGTTGCTCCCAATTCACCTTCTGTTGCTCCCAATTCACCTGCTGTTTTTCGTTTTTCACCTGCTGTTTTTTCCGATTCACCTGCTGTTCCAACCAATTCACCTTCTGTTCCAACCAATTCATCTTCTGTTCCTCCCGATTCGCCTGCTGCTCCTCCCAATTCGCCTTCTGTTTTTCCTGATTCACCTTCTGTTCTTCTTGATTCACCTTTTGTTCTTCCTGATTCACCTTCTGTTCTTCCTGATTCACCTGCTGTTCCTCCTCATTCACCACCATGGTCTCCTCTTGTTCCACATGTATGATTTGTTCTTCCAAGTCAGTCAACAGTTCTTCCAACCAAAGTTCCTTCTCCTATAAGTAACTCAATGGGGACAACTTGCGTCCCATCCAGTGATATACTTGTCCCTCGCTATCCACCATCATGTATGTATCTGGTAGCCTAATAGACGACAACTCGTGTTAAATACCTGGTGATGAAAAGTACTATTATTCTTTTTTGTAATCAAGCTGGAATAAGGCGTGGTACAGTTGCCTCCAAAAATTTCGAGACACTACCTGCTAGACTCTGGCAGGTAGTGTATCGAAAATTTTGGAGGCAACTGTACTACTACTATAAGGGTTTGTTGCCAATCTCAAAAAATTATTCTTGTACTGTGTGTTTACTCCTTTCTTTCTGTCGTACTTAGTGTACTCTCTCCTGTACTTTTTCCCTGGCCTCTTACCTCAATCAACCCGACATTCTCGCTATTCTACCACACTACACACATCTTCACTATCCCCTCCTCCTCTCTAGCACACATCTCCACTACCCCCTCCTCCTCTCTGGCACACATCTTGGGTGGTGATTTACCTATAAGTGTGTGTGTGTGTTTTTTTTTTTTTTTTGTAGGAAGAGGGGTGATGTGTAGTGGCTATTGAAGATGTGTGAAGTGGGGTAGTGGTGATGTGTCCATGGATGTGTAAAGGGTATATTTTGTATGCAACTTGACAATAAAGTTATCTTATCTTGTCTTATTTATTGGAGATGTGTCAAGTGGGGGTAATGAATGATGTTTAGTGAGTAGGCTATTGAAGATGTTACGTAAGTGGAACAGAGGGTGGAACAGAACTGGCCTCAAGTGGAACAGAGGGTGGAACATAACTGGCCTCAAGTGGAACAAAACTGGCCTCAAGTGGAACAGAACTGGCCTCAATTGGAACAGAGGTGATGTGTAGTGGATACCGTACTGAAGAGGTGTCAAGTGGAAGTAATGGTGATGTGTAGTGAAGGTGTTAGTTAGTTAGGACTGATCGCATAAATCAGACATGTGCAACTCAACCTATTTGAAACTCTACCCAAGTTTCCATAGAGGCGAATTTTTGTCATCCACGTTCTATAGCTTTGGATGCCATAATCGTCTTGGGCCGCTTGGTTTCCGTCCATAAAAACAGTCCAGGATATACAGTACAGTACACTCGTGATACGTAATTTCTGACCAGAGACGAACGGCAGGCACCAGCCTCCGACAATTAAGACCTCTATTCCTAGCTAAGTATAACCTAAGGCGCATTTTTGTTGTCCAAGCAGAGGGATCGGATTCGAGTTCATCTTGGGTGAAACCATTTATGGGGGTGCGGGAATAGGGGACAGGCTTTCTACCCACCCCAAGCCTGTCCCCCTATTCCCGCACCCCCCCAAGCCTGTCCCCTACTCCCGCACCCCCATAAATGGTTTCACCCAAGATGAACTCGAATCCGATCCCTCTGCTTGGACAACAAAAATGCGCCTTAGGTTATACTTAGCTAGGAATAGAGGTCTTAATTGTCGGAGGCAGATGCATTGAGGCCGGGTAGTCTGTTGAGGTAAGGTCAGATGTACAGTCGGCGGCAGAAGTCCTGTCGCCTCACCTGCTTCACCGAGACAGGCAGTGTTCATGGACTCGAGAAATAAGCACGTTTTCTACACCTAATAATCTCGAGTCTATGAACATCGCGTGCCTCGGTGAAGCAAGTGAGGCGACAGGACTTTTGCCGCCGACTGTACAATACACTATGAAAATACCATGGAGGTATAATATAGAGGAGGCGGCATGAGCCGCTCGTCCTGTACACCCAAAGTGAAGCCAGGGGCGGAGCCTATTACCCTACCCCCCATTGACTCAAAACATTGCCCCGGCCGCTATAAACCCACTATAATTGAGCTCTTATTTTCTTATATTAACTATAATTAGAGCCAGAAAGAGACTTGAATTTGTTCCATATATGATAACTGCATAAAATTATCCAATTCTGTATATTATCAAAAGTACTTAAACCCATTAAATACCGCTGTTTCCTAGAGCATTACCTCTTCTCGCAAACTTTTCCTAGGAGGAGTATGAATGAAAGAATGAATTAATTAATGAATGAATAGTTTATTTTATGCAAAAAGTATGTAAAAGAGAAGGTCATAGCTTACACACCAACCCACAGACAGTATTATAAGGGTACAGAGAAATAAGAACAAGTACAGTTGCCCATACATGAATCTGGTATGCCTCGCTACTTACGAGATATCTACAACAGGAAGGAAAGTGAGCAAAAGTTATAGTTTGTTGATAAGCAGATAGTAATAATATTTTACTATCGGCCTGTCAACAAACTACATCTTTTTTCACTTAAATTTCCTTTCGTTGTAGCCACCTCACAAGTAACGAGCCATACCAGTTTCATGTGTGGGCAACTGTACAAATGCAAATAAAATTAATTATATAAAGAGTTCTAGTATGAGACTCTGGAAGGCCTTATGTCACTCTTTAAGTACAGTATATAAATATGATGATATATAGTAAGATGTGTATAGTGAAGTGAAGATGTGTATAGTGTAGTGAAGATGTGTGGTGTGCTGTGAAATGTGTGATGTGCAGTGAAAATGTAGCCTACATAGTGTAGTGAAGATGTGTATAATGTAGTGAAGATATGTATAGGGTACTGAAGATTTACATAGTGAAGTGAAGATGTGGTGTGTTGTTGTTGTTGTTGTTGTTGTTCCCCAGACTGTCTGGCCGAGCAGTCCCGAGTTGTGATGTGTATAGTGTAGTGAAGATGTGTGATGTGTAGTGTAGGTGTGGTGTGTAGTGAAGATGTGTATAGTGTACTGAAGATGTGTTAGGGTAGTGAAGATGTGTATGTGGTACTGCAGATAATTATGTGATGTGTAGTGAAGATTTGTATATTATGGTGAAGAGATGTGTAGTGTAACACCCAGCAGAACTGTCATGTAATAGAGTTCACACTCAGGTGTAGTGTCTTGTATCAAACACATTTTACCACTTATAAGCCACATGAAATCTTACCATGATGGCTGGATGTTACTGCATAAAGTGTGTCATCACTTACTCAGTTCCAGTTCATTCTGATTCACACAAAAGCATTATTTTAATCATCAGTCCCAGGCCGTAATTTTACTATTATAAAAACTCTTTTGGCACATTGGCTTAACTTAGACTATGGCACTATAACTTAGACCTAAATTCTCAACAACCAAATAGTCTACGTAGTAAACACAATTATAAATTTGATATCTTTAAAACATTATGAAATATGCTAAAACAATCATAATACAATCTCTCAACACTCGAGTTATCCTACAGGCCAACCCTAACTTGGGCACAAGTAGGTCACCCCATGGAGCCAGTTTATCTTTTGTAACCCTGTCAATGCCATATATACGTGAGGTTATACATTAACAGTTAATATCACAACACTATAATAGCCTTGGCTTTGCAGTTTTTGTGTACAGTATCAATATTCTACAGGACATGAGTGTCAGTGTGTGAGGCAGGTGATGAATTTCACTTCGTTGATTTGTCCATTTCTGTCGTATATTTTTCTGTATGACTTTCTTAACATACCTATGAAATGTAGAAGAAAGACTCCTGTCTCTCTGGGTACACCCATATGCTGAACACGCCAGCATTATTATAAAAAATGGCAAAGAATGTTGGTGAAGTTGATGGTCCGACGTGATCAGCTGAGGTTTGTTTTGAGGGAGGACAGTCGACCAATAGCGAGATGGCTTCACCTTTGTGACGTCATGCCGCCTCCTTTATATTATACCTCCATGGAAAATACCGAGATACTCGTCTTCATTTCGCTCGCAGCAAATTGAACCCTAAACTTTCATTTCGCTAAAATTACCCGCATTCATTCTCACAGAGACTCAGAGCCTGGGAAGGGTGGGATTTCTTCTTATGAAGCCGTGCAATAGGGAATGTAATAAAGGTTGGCGACGCACCTCTAACGCACCCTCAACACGCACTCACTGTTTATATTGTGTTGCATTCTTTTTCTGCCAACACTAAAACAAAATAAATTTCACCATATAATTTGACAGCTATCTTAAAGGAACCGTAGTTATTTTGTATGAACAAGTAATATTGTGCTAAAAAGAAACTCATATCCTGCACTCCCCATTTGGGGGAGGCGTGCAGGCTGAGTGGATATAGTGACGGACTGCAAATGGCAAGGGCCCTGGTTCGAGTCCACGAGAAAACGGCTGGGATTTTTTCGGGGTGATCTGATGGGTCCAGCTGTTCGTCAACTCTACCCTGGCTACGCCGACACGTCAAGAAAATACCCCTTACATCGTCGTCAACTCACAACATAGAAGATGCCAGACCATATTCGAAGATGCTGTGAGTGACGGTGTAGCTGCTCTCTCCTGATAGTGACGTGTATAAATAAGGTGTCGTCATCTAGTGGGGGCAAAAGAGAAGCTACGGTACCATCACCACGAAGCTCCACTGTCTCATCTAGTGCGACACCCAATAATCTCGGGGCCTCGCAAGAGTCACGGGCTACTGACAGCCTACAGTCCCGAGGTTGAGGTATAGAAAAAAAAAAAAAAAAAACTTCAGAATTGTATTGGCTACTATTGTAGTTATCAAAAGACAAAAAAATAGATTTGCTCTGCAGTTGGCCTACATACCATTTCCCAGTCTCAACACCTTGGATCATTTGAGAAAAGTGACCAACATTCTTACTGATATTGAAATAACAGACTACTGTTGATATATTAACTTGTTACGACACCTTTTGTAGTACATTCGCAATCCAATATTTGTATCCAGGTCTTGTTGAAGTTTCGAGTCAATTGACATATAGTAGTGAACCAATTACAATCAATTTCTTGCGTCCGGAGACATCCATTTCTTTCTCATCAATGGGAAGAGCTATCCCTTCTCTCCCTCACTGGAGCGGGAGTAGGGAGTGTACGAGAAAGTGGCTTTTGTGGCTTAAGGGTGGTGTATTTTACTTTATCAGACTTGTAGGACTTCTTTTGTTTCTCTGACTGCAAAGAAGCTGCAGCCTGATAATTAAAGTTGTTAGATGGGGTAATGATATATAGTAGGTTTTAGATGGGGTAATGATAGTAGGCTTAGATAGAGTTTTCGGCCTGTTCGCTCGGCTCTGACTCAGTCTGAGTACTGATAGTACACATCACGGGTCGGGATATCACCGCTGATACATACGAGACATTGGGTGATGGTGTCACTTGCAATCCCATCACCCTTCCTCGCATCATAATAGGAGATAGGCTACCCCGCACCGCCTTCACCGAGCAGACCTCCTTCTCCAGCTTTCACCTAGGACAATCCCTTGAGGAAGTGGAGTGAGCACCCTTACAATGAAAACAGGTGACCTCCCCTGACGTGCACTGTTCCTCAGCATGGCCAGGCGACGCACACCTGCCACACACTGGAGAAGAAGCCTTACAAGTGCGATTTCCATGTCCGTAAATCTGACAGTTCAAGCAACGAAGAGGGTTGGGGATAAAGGGTCTTACTTTAACAATTTCATAACCAATTTTGACAGTTTCAGGAAGTGAAACTTTGCCAAAAGTCAAGATAACTGTTGCAGTCTTCTTCCTTATACCATCTTCAAAACGTGTAACGAATCTAGCATCAATTATGTCTGGTGTCCTCATTTCCTCGATTATTTCCGTCTCTTCCATCATCATTAAATCCCTACAGGTGATTACTCCCCTGCAGGAATTCATGGCTTGAGGAATCTTGGCTTCAACTTTGTAATCGTGGAACTGACGACATTTAAGCAAACTTGTGACCTGTTTCGAATTGAATGTTTTGACAAGAATGTCTCCAGATGCAAGTTTTTTTTACCGATTCAACCTCACCAGCCCAGCCATCAATAACCTTTTTAATTATGAAGGGATTGAGGCCGGCTAGTGGGGCCGAACCAGCAGCATGGAACATAATAAAAGAAGCATTTTTTACGTCAATATCGAGGAGTGTTCGTGTCTCAGTTCGTCCGTCATTCCGTGAAACGTTATTACGAGGTGGTGGTCGGTCATGTCCGCGGGTGGGAGGGCAACATAGTTACCACTTTCCCCAAGGGTGGGGGGAAATGGAAAGAGGAAAAGAAAACACCAGCAAGGGATGTATACCAGCCCTAATTAACTAATGTCTGAGACTAACCTCTCAACCCACATTAGGGTGGTCCGTCTGTATATATTCACACCCAGAGCGATCAGTGGGGGAGTCCACCATAAGGGAGGGAATGAATACTAGCTAAGCCTAGTCGTCACCAGAAAGGTGAAAAAAAAACTACTGCCGGTGCGGCAGGCTCTGGCAGCTAGAGGTGAGTTCAGAAAAAAACGTCTATTCTCTCTCCACGACCCAGCTGACCCTGAGATCCGGCTCTATCATTCATTTGAAAGAGCCGGCTCTTCGAGCCGCATCGTACGCGAACCATGCGAACGACACATGATCAGCAAATTTTTCGGCCAAATTCACTAAATCTGGCCGTGAACAGTTTTGTCTGGCCTTAAAAAAAGGAGACTTTATCGGAATTTTGGCCGAAATTTGACTGAAAGGCCCGAAATACAAGATATTGGTCAAATATTTGCCTTCTCCCCCTCCCATGAGTACAATTCACCCCTGTCCTGTCCGATTCCTGTTACCATAGTAACCGTACAGGAACTGGACATGTAAGATCACTTTAATATGTATGTACGTATACGACTGCGAGAGTCAGTCTGTCACTACTTTGTCAGTTCCCTGCTAAGCCTGCTTCCATCATCTTCAATACGTTACATTAAGTCACCGGTTATTGTGTCTCGAGTGAGATTGTGTCCTTTTATTTTCAATGTAACGAACCTGGTAAGCCTTAACCTATTTGCTACGTCTTGGCATCAAACGTCGAATTGGAAGGAACGGTACGATAGTGGCAGAAAGTATAACACATCGTGGGAAAAAAAGTTTGTGTGGGTAACACGGGCAAGTGATGGCAGTGAAAATGCACTGGGCAAGCTTTGTAAAACTCAGATCGCTCGGAAGGATAGTTTTTTAAGGGTAAAAATTTGTGTGTGCTTGTTGATGAGTCTGTAATGAGTAACATTAGACCTATACCGTTAAATTTGTTTGTTTATTTAGATAGTTTTTATGTATTGCGGTGTATTGCCTCTGTAAGTCATTAATCATAATAATTTCTATCATTGTTGTGCTTTACCTACAACATTTTTACATTTGACCGATTTGGCCGTGGTTGGGCCGTCAACCTCATCCGAGCATCTGGCAAGTGGCCCTGGCAACCCTGATCAGCATCGCCATCACTAGACCACCAGTTATTCTTCAACCAGCGGAGGGGGAGGATGTCCGACCTCTGCCTGAGCCATGTAAAGGCACTCGCATGAACTTGGGCAATTTTTGAACGCAAAGGACATTCATTTTAGGGACTATTACTGAATACTAAAGTTCATTGATGCTTGCCATCAGTGAAGTGCAGGCTAATCATAGTTAAGTGAAAATTGAAGTTTTATTAAGCAAGTGGAATCCAAGATCTTGTTTGGGGTAAGTTTACAATCCTATTATTTCAATGATTTATCCCCATGTAAGATGTATATAACATGGATATTGTATAAAAATGCATGCTATACAACAAATCATCAACATTTCTGTCATGTTGAAGGACAAGCACAGGTAAATACAAATCAGATATTGAAGGGCAGATTAGGACCTCCAGCTGCTTACAGAGTAGAAAACTCGACACATCATCACACAAAATGCCTTATGGTTTCCAAAATGATAGAGCTGATTTCAACGTTATATTGATGATTTGTTTTTGTCTCCCCACTACACCGTAACCTGTGCACGTAAATCATTAGCTTCTTACCATCGCTATGATTGTATGATACACAGAACAGCAAACCTGATTTTCTTTGTTCATCTACAATAATTGTGTCTGTATACAGTCCATTTGTTATAATTTATATCATTGACCATTTGTCGAGCTATGTCATAATAAGACATGATACATACTAGGTTATGGGATACTTGAAAGCATTTACCAATTATAAGAAAACAAAACATATTTCATCCGACATAAGTAGCCTAATATACTGTATACTATATGTTGGTAGATTAACATAAAAGTAGTAACCGTTTGTTGTATGCTCTTATTATTATTGTGTACAGTTAGCGTAGGTAGGCTATACAGAAAAATGGGCAGTACATTATTGCTTATCTGAAATCGTTGCTAATTCGATATACTTTTTTTTAGCTGATCCAGAATCGTAGATGTGGCACCTGTGCAGTACAGATCTCGCTCACTGTGTTCTCTCTGAGTACCCTTGATGAACATAAAAAATATGCTTCATCACCATATTTAATTATTCATATTTACAATGAACAATCACGGCTTCTATTCTAAGTTTCACAAATTCAACTTTGCATTAACATTTTATCATGTACACTTATATAGTATTTATTACACAGGTGACATATCTACTCATCTGGCTAGATCGTAATAAAAAAATCTTAAAAGTGTGGGAGTGATTTACGAATCAACATTAAGGAGATCATGTTCCTGTCGTGAACTGGAGACGATTAAAATATCCATAGAGTGCAACAAAACATTCTCCCACAATTTAGATCTTGTATTTTTTAAAACTGCCTATAGGGGTTAGCAGCTTTCAAGTTTTCCTGGTCTCAGAGATCTATGAATACGCTAATTAAACTAACTGCACAATTGCCTGAGTGCATGAAACTGAATTCACCATAAATATTATATACTATAAGCCTGCCTTTAATGCACCACGTAGCCTAATTGGTATGAATATACAATTCCCTTAGTTTGAATGCACCAAACTGAAAGCATCAACACATTCAGACTCAGTAGTTAACGCACGAGTGGCATCTATCATAGGCTATTTTAGTTTAACATTCAGGGATTTAGTCCTTTGGTGCTTCATATTTGCGTAGGTTATACTCCAAATGAATGGTGCAAGTACAGCCGGCACCACTGCCGTGAGGGCCAATGCAGTGTTTTCAGCGCTCCCTTTCCCAGGCATGAACCACAAACTTTGGTCCGAGACTCACATCTGAAGTACTCACAAGTAAGAGAGAGATGGGAATAAGGCTAGGCAGGCTTGTATGCTGAGCGAAACGAATGACAATGAAATAATAATCTGTATGTATGGCCCTCACATCAGTGGAGACGGCTGTACATAATGAAGTAGGACAGCAAATATGTCAAGTCTAATATGATGCCTTCCAGTATAATATCCTGCCAGACGAAAAAGAAGGATTAGCTCGTATTGACCTCAAAAGGATGACGGAGGGTTTCCAGTGACAATTTATATCTTACCAGTATGGCATGGCATAATCCGAGATTACTGTGGTGAATAAGATGACAGCCTTTGTCAAGGGAAGCAATTGTTCAACCTGTATTTATTCGTGTAGCCATTTGGTTCGCAGTCACCACCGTACCGTATCCACTCTGCTATCCATTTATACTCGTCAGTGGGTATAATGACATGTTTGTTTGCGTAGGTAACAATAGAATGAACCGAGACTAAAAGTAAATTAAGGCATATGAAGGAGGTGTATCAAGCGAAGTCAAACAAAAATGTAAATATAACGTAGCCTACCCATACCCTTACTGAGGTGAGTGTTTCTATTTTCATGCTGATTTATTTCCTTCACATGGTAGGCTACTTATGTAATTCATAATACAGTATACATTGCAACGTATCGGTTGAAGTTAATTATCTTGCGTTGTTCAAACTTCAGAGACTCCTACTTCACGTAACTGTTTTTAAGGGTTTGGGCGCCCCTTCGGCCCCAGCCACTTTCATTTCTACAACTGTCCCTCTTTTATTTTTATTTCCTTCCTGCTTCCTGTCTCACCTCTATCACCTTCTTTGGCGCTATATGACCTCGCTGTTGCGGCGTCTCATATCATTCAATCAATCGATTAATCAATCACGTAACATTTGGACGATACTGGATACCTATACTCTTGGACTTTCGTAGGAAAGTCCTAGATGAAGCTTAGTTCACTAGAGCAAATCATAAATACTTAAATAGACGTATCCATTGTTGTACATTGTTTTTACTGTGTTGTAGACATACTAGATAACGTAACGCGTGTTAGTTACCATATAATGAGGTATTCTAGTTCAAATGTCCTATACGAGAGATGGGTCATAGTGTCAGTCGTACCATAGGTGTCCTAATATGGCTTCTCTGCAACCCGTCAATCCCTTCTCATTGAGGGAAAGCCTGTATAAGTTACTTGGTAATACCACCTGTTATGCCACTTTTATGTTGTGATGCGCTTGGAGGGATTCTTTTGATATTGGTTATGTTAGGGACACGAGGTATAGCTTAGTCGGTCAATAATTGGAAACTTCGGATTGCTCAGGGCTGCTCGGTCAGACAGTGAGGAACAACAACAACAACTTCGGATTGCTAGGGTTCGTGTCAGGAAATAAACCACCTATGTTGAGGCCATTTTTTTTTTCTTTTTTTCAATGTTTTGAGGAATCAGTATCCTCAGTTGCTTTAGCAATATCATCGTCAAGTCCATGAAATGTTCTTGGCTCATTAGGCTGTGACTGCAGTGTACTAGAAAAGCCAACTAAAGTGAACTAGAAAGGACTGTAATAGGTATGTGTCTGTTTGTTTGTCAGTGATGTCTCATTCACTCTCTCTTTTATTTTATATATACAGTTTTTCTTAATTTTGGATGCTGCACACTACTTGGTATACAAACAGCAATAGGTTATCAACAATTTTGCATTCTTACACACACATACACACACGCAGCAATAGGCCTTCAACAATTTTACACACACACACACACCAGGCTCTCAACAATTCTTCATTCATCTATACACACACACACATGATAGATTGTTTCGGCTTCGGTTCGCAAGGAAATATGCGAGTAAAAGGGATGTTACACATTTTTCAAACTGTACTGAGAAACAGGGAACATTTGTATAGATTTTTTGTGTCTTGTGGCAACATATGAAGGAATCCGTAACTTGTAAATCCCGGCATTATCTGTTTTCATCTATCATAGCCTAAATAGTTAACGGTACCATACTACAGTAGCCTATTGGTGTTGTGGTCTACTTGATTTGCCAATTCTTTCGTTCCCGTCCTTAATTCTTCGTCCCTCATCATTCTTGTCAATTCTTCATACCCATTGTAAATTTCACACACACTCTTTTTGTTAACCCTCTCTCTCTCTCTCTCTCTCTCTCTCTCTCTCTCTCTCTCTCTCTCTCATTGTTAAACACCCATTTCTCTCTCTCTCTCTCTGAGGATGTACGGTACAGTATAATGATTTGTTTTCCTTGTTCTCACACTCATCATGGTCTTACGGGGGTAGTACAGTGTTGGTAAATCTGAAGCAACTAGCCTAATTCCTCCAAACTAGTATTCCAAGCAACAGACCACCATTATTATTGTTAATTTGGCCTTGTTTCCTGACATACTTTAGGGGAATCAATCAAGACGTACTATCCCCTTAATATAAACTTTCATGCATCCTTTCGTACTGCATTATAATTAAACATTGTATTCGGGTTCTCCTTTTCTCCTCAATCCATTATATCCAATATCTCCTTGCTCCACTTACCTCCTCCTCCTCCTCCTCTTCACTTGCGTGGGTACAACATAATATCCCCTACTATATCGTACCTGGCCTTGTCATGTGGAAACTCTGATAATGGTACAGTAATCCCCCCCCCTCCCCTTCCCTCCTACTCCTGGCTCTCCTCCTTTCCTCCGCCTCCTGTCCTCCACCTCCTCCTTTCCTTCTCCTCCTGGCTCTCTTCCTTTCCTTCTCCTGGCTCTCTTCCTTTCCTCCTCCTGGCTCTCTTCCTTTCCTCCTCCTCCTGGCTCTCCTCCTTTTCTCCTTCTCCTGGCTCTCTTCCTTTCCTCCTACTGGCTCTCCTCCTCCTGGCTCTCTTCCTTTCCTCCTCCTGGCTCTCCTCCCTTTCTCCTTCTCCTGGCTCTCTTCCTTTCCTCCTCCTCCTGGCTCTCCTCCTTTTCTCCTACTCCTGGCTCTCTTCCTTTCCTCCTTCTGGCTTCCCTTCTTTCTTCCTCTCTCAGTTTCCCTTCCTTCCTTCCCTCATTTCATCCTCCTTCACTCTCTCACTTCTTTCCATCTTCGGGTTCTTTCCTCCTTCCTCCTCACGGCTTCTCTCATTTCATCCTCCCTCAGTCTTACTTACTTCCTTCCTTCCTCATTTGCCATTTATCCTCGCGATTTTTTTTTCCTTCTTTAGATGCATACGCAATTATATATATTTTTCTTAAATTGATTCGGGTTGTAAAAATCTAGAAAAAGTGGCCAACCTAACCTAACCCTGCAAGAAAATTGGAAGGCTCGTTGTGGGTAGAAAAATCTGTTCGTCTGCAGTAGTTTGTTTATGAGAGTTATAGGGTGGTATTATTAAACTACTACTTCTAGGAAAAGTTCTTTTCAGCACCCACTTGTTATTGTTTCGCAGTATGATTTTAACCACGAGTACCTTTCTCCTAGATAATACTCCCCAGAGAGAGAGAGAGCTGCCAAGAACTGGGCCAACAGCCCTTTTGCAGTTTCCTTGATTCTCATGTTAAGTGTATGTGTGTGAGTGTATATATGTATGTGCAGTTTTTTCAGAGAGAGAGAGAGAGAGCATAGGGGAAATAAGTGAGAGAGAGAGAAAAAACAAAAAAATAGGGGTGAGGTGTGTGTAGGCTGTGTGTGTTCATGAGGCAGGTTGTGTGTGTGGTGTTGGGTTCCTCTGTGTTTGCCTTGTTAATGTGTGTGAGTCTCAGGTACATACATACATACATACATTCACCACCAGGGATACTATAAAAACTGCCACGTGGACAACAAACACTACAGAGACTCGGTTTTTGTCATAGGCCTAATCTGCTTTGTGTCTCTATAAAATTTGTGTCGATACATAAAACACCATTGGCAGCACAGATTAGTTTATCTGACACTGGACGTTGGGAAAAAAAATTGATTAATGAATAAATATATATGAATAAATAAAAAAAATGTACTGGTTCTGAGAGCGAAAGAATATTTAATTATTTATTTTGTGTGAGTATCTTACCTCTGGCAGCATTCCAAGCACTGTTACCAAGTAAATTTTTGTCCAAGAGGAAATGGTAGGGCCGAAGTTTAAACGCACAGACCTCCACAAAGACTAGGAAACTACACCTATTCACTGTTAATGAAGCTCAAATATTCCTGACGTCTTTTTTCATCGGAGGTATCGTAGACAACCTGTTCTTTTAATATCTTAAAAGTCTGTTCATATGTTATTATTATTATTATATAGCTCGCTCAAACAAGTAATATGCTATAACTCTTGAACAAATATCCTGGTTAGACTTGACATTGCTATAACCTTTATGTTAGAACATTTTAAACAGCCTTTCTTTCCTTTCTTTAGGCCTACTTGGGATTACAGTCACATAGAGCCTATATTCAGTTAAGGACGTAAAATATACTTTTGGTACATTGGAGATTTGGAGTGCCTTGATTCCTCCAAAGTATGTCAGGAAACAGAACCAATGAATTAATATAATGGTGTCCTGTTACTTTAGTGGAATCAGTTGCTCCAGATTTACCAGTAACAATACTGTATCATATTCCCCTTAATGACGAGCACTAAGGCTTACCAGACGTGTTTGTTATTTTGTAAACAACACGGTAAGGCAGGTAAGTTATGGCACACAATGGATACCTTACGTGACCTTCAATTATCGGTCTTGTCCGTGTGTGTGTACTCAAATTATCGGTCTGGTGTGTTTGTGTGTGTGTGTGTGTGTGTGAACTAAATTATTGGTGAAATGTTTGTGTGTGTGTGTGTGAACTTAATTTAAGTTATTGGTGAAATGTGTGTGTGTGTATTGTCAGGTAGGTAGGTAAGCTATATTTACGAGTGTATATATGTATACCTTCCCATCCAGACTACGACCAATTACACAGGTTTACTCTCCTTATCACACCTAACACTTGACTCTTATCACATCCCTGGACACTCACTCACTCACTCACTTCTCACCCATTAGTCAAAACACTCGTAATTGCCCTTTGGTGGGAAGACGTCATTAGAACCACACACTAGGATCAATTCACACACACATACGCAGCTTGGCCTTTAAGGGAACATTTAGGGAAGATTTAGGCCTATGCTTGTAGGTTGGAAGAAAAGGAGGAGGAGGAGGAGGAAGAAAAAAGGGGACAGTGTGAAGGTGATTAAAAAGAGTAATGATGACAACAAACAGGAGGAGGGAACAGAAAAGAATGAAAAGGTAGGTAGCGTAGAAAATAAAAGAAAGGGAGGAAGAAGATGAAGAAAAGGAACACACAATGAACGAGGAGGTGTATTGGTAGACAGATGAGGTGAGGAGAGGAAGGAAGGAAGGAGAGAAAGTGAAGGAGTTATGTACAAGCTGGAGGAACCGTATAGGGAGACAGGTGAGGTGAGGAAGAAAGGAAGGAAGGAGAGAAAGTGAAGGAGTTATGTACAAACTGGAGGAACCGTATAGGGAGACAGGTGAGGTGAGGTGAGAGGATCGATAGTGAGGGAGCAGCATCAATACTAAAGAGGGGACCAGATGTGTGTGTGTGTCTCCTTTCATTTCAGTATAATGTGTGTGTGTGTGTGTGTCACCTTTCACTTCAGTATAGTGTGTGTATGTGTGTGTGTGTCACCTTTCACTTCAGTATATTGTGTGTGTGTGTGTGTCATTTTTCACACCAGTATTAATTATTCCAATGGGCTAATCAATAATACTATACTAGTTCCCTTCCATTGTATGATTCAATATATAGCCTAATGATTGTAAGGTACACACAAATCCTATACCCATTCATTGGCTACTGGAGGTGAAAGAAGCTGACAGTTGGATAAAAACTCTACATGAGTAATACAAAAATAATAGTAGATTAATACAGTACTGAGAAGAACATACATAGGCAGGGAGGGCTGGTCTCTGTGTATGTTGTCTGACGATGTGATATACGAAAAAGTACCTACCTTTATTTTCCATCCCACAATCTTCCTCTTTCCTCTCTATTTTTTTTTCTCGGTTCAAGACCTCGCTTATAATTTTTTTTTCACCCATTTTTCTCCACCTTATTTTTTGTTCTTCCCTCAAAGCTTGCCATACCTCCGTTACCACGTGACTCTCCCCTCTGAGTCATAATAGTTTCTTGCGGGTAAGGAAGTAGAAGTGATAATTCATTTTCCAGCAATTCTGACTCCCCCTTTACTCCCATACACTTCCCCTTCCCTCCCTTCCTCACACACAAACTCTCTCTCTCTCTCTCTCTCTCTCTCTCTCTCTCTCTCTCTCTCTCTCTCTCTCTCTCTCTCTCTCTCTCTCTCTCTCTCTCTCTCTCTCTCGAATGAAAATGTAGGTAGCGTAGAAAATAAAGAAAGGGAGGAAGAAGATGAAGAAAAGAAACACACAATGAAGGAGGAGGTGTATTGGTAGACAGATGAGGTGAGGTGAGGAAGGAAGGAAGGAGAGAAAGTGAAGGAGTTATGTACAAGCTGGAGGAACCATATAAGGAGACAGGTGAGGTGAGGTGAGGTAAGGAAGGAAGGAGAGAAAGTGAAGGAGTAGATGTAAGCTGGAGGAACCGTATAGGGAGACAGGTGAGGTGAGGTGAGAGGATCGATAGTGAGGGAGCAGCATCAATACTAAAGAGGGGACCCGCTGTGTGTGTGTGTGTGTCTCCTTTCACCTCTGTACTATAGTGTGTGTGTCACCTTTCATTTCAGTATAGCCTATTGTGTGTGTGTGTGTGTCACCTTTCATTTCAGTATATATTGTGTGTGTGTCACCTTTCACTTCAGTATAGTGTGTGTGTGTGTGACCTTTCACTTCAGTATAGTGTGTGTATGTGTGTGTGTGTCACCTTTTACTTCAGTATATATATTGTGTGTGTGTGTGTGTCACTTTTCACACCAGTATTAATGATTCCAATGGGCTAATCAATAATACTATACTAGTTCCCTTCCATTGTATGATTCAATATATAGCCTAATGATTGTAAGGTACACACAAATCCTATACCCATTCATTGGCTACTGGAGGTGAAAGAAGCTGACAGTTGGATAAAAACTCTACCTGAGTAACACAAAAATAATAGATTAATACATGAACATACATAGGCAGGGAGGGCTGGTGTCTGTGTATGTTGTCTGACGATGTAATATACCAAAAAGTACCTACCCTTATTTTCCATCCCACAATCTTCCTCTTTCCTCTCTATTATTTTTTCTCGGTTCAAGACCTCGCTTATAATTTTTTTTTTCCACCCATTTTTCTCCACCTTATTTTTTGTTTTTCCCTCAAAGCTTGCCATACCTCCGTTACCACGTGACTATCCCCTCTGAGTCATAATAGTTTCTTGCGGGTAAGGAAGTAGAAGTGATGATTCATTTTCCAGCAATTCTGACTCCCCCTTTACTCCCATACACTTCCCCTTCCCTCCCTTCCTCACACACAAACTCTCTCTCTCTCTCTCTCTCTCTCCTCTCTCTCTCTCTCTCTCTCTCTCTCTCTCTCTCTCTCTCTGTGTGTGTGTCCCGTTGCTTGGCCGTGATATCACACTTTACTGTTGACTGACTTCGAATTGTTTGTGTTTCATTTCATCTCTTGACCGACAATATCCAGCTGCCCAGGGTGGCGCAAACACACACACACACACACACACACACACTTCCTCAAGGCTCCAATAAAAGGGAAAATAAAATATAGATACAAGTT
Source organism: Petrolisthes cinctipes (assembly GCA_033782935.1). NCBI lineage: Eukaryota > Metazoa > Arthropoda > Malacostraca > Decapoda > Porcellanidae > Petrolisthes > Petrolisthes cinctipes. The sequence goes on from JAWQEG010001460.1 coordinate 240,016, forward strand.
TGAAAGTTGTTTAGGTGGTAGGTAAGAACACACACACACACACACACACACACACACACACACACACACACACACACAGAGAGAGAGAGAGAGAGAGAGAGAGAGAGAGAGAGAGAGAGAGTTAAATAAGGTAAGGCTCGTCGCCCCCCATACCTTACATGAATTAATTAAAGGGATAGTATATACAGTGCTGGTAAATCTGAAGCAAATAATTCCTCCAAACTATTCCAAGCAACAGGCCACCATTATAATTATTATTCTAGTTCAATTTCCAGGTATTCTTTGGAGGAATCAAGGTGCTGTAATGTACCAAAAGTATAATAGGCTACCTACCCCCTTTATAGAAAACCAATCAAGGAGGTCTCAGTGAAGCAGCAGCAGCAGACAGACGCCTTATATTAAATCTTCACAATACCGGTACTTCACAATACTTCATAACACCTTCGGGAGCCTCTACTAATCCGTTTCTTTTGTGTCCTCCTCCCAGCCTCCTTCCCTCTTCCACGTTTGTTGTATTTATTGTACAGTCGGCCTCGGGAATTCGTACACAGAGCATTGGATAAAACGGGTCTGTTTTCTATACATACTGTAGGCATTGTTCTGCTGACTGATTCAAGTATTAGCCAGATAACATTACTACAAAAGTTGGGTGTTAGGAAACTGATATAAAAATTTTCTAGTTGTTACGAACCCTTGATGTCACATTGGTGTATACGAATTCCTGAGGTCGACTGTACGTCTAGGGTGTGTTATTGTTGTTTACTCCGAGTTATTGTAAAGAAAGTTATAGGTAGAGGAAAATATTTTGTTTCTTCATTCGCCATCTTCATTTACTGCTGTTTTGTATTCTTTCTTCAGTTTGGGATATTGTCTGTATATGTCAGAGTCGAGAACGAGCTTGGCGACACACACACACACACACACACACACACACACACACACACAGATCCCCACCTCCCCTCCCCTCCGTCACTTCAGTTAAGCATTTCACGTTTCCGGGTTCGATGCCGTCAAGTGGGTATAGGGCTGGAGGTTGGTGGTTGGTGGACGGACAGCCTGCCTAGACAAGCCACCACCTGCCTGTCGTCTTTCCCCTCTAAAGCTGGTCGATAATTGGCGACCTAATGTGACCTGGGGAAGAGAGGGAGAGGACGAACACCAATTTTTTTTTTTTTTTTTTTTTCGTTCTCTGCCTCTCCAACTTTCTATCCCCCCCCCCTTCCCTGCCCTGCCTGCTTCCTTATTCATGTAGACCTACTTCATGTTATCATATTATCATCATCGTGTATTTCATCAGTCATCATCATTGTAATTATCATAGCATTTTTAGTTGTTATTATATTTCTGATGGTCATTATCGTCAATGTAATTATCGATATGTCAGCATCATCGTCAGTCATCAAAATAGCCAACATTGATACCAACACACATATCATCATCATCTTCCAAGTTACAAGTCATGAACATAAGACAAGAAACTTTAAACTCATAAAAATTAGTCATCAAAATAAAGGGATATAACTTTCTTTTGACCTTCACCTTTATTTACAGTTTCTTCCTTTCCTTTATGTTTTTCTTGCAGCAACTCAAACTATTCTTAACCCTGACCAACTTTGTCAGCACTACGACTTCCCCTTCCAACCTCCCTCAACTCTTCCATATACCACCACCTTCCTCCATCACCCAAAACAACCCTCCATTATCGTCCTCCAACACTGCACAACCTTCCCCCAACACTACACTATATGGCCCCAACTACGAGACCATCCTAAACCACCTCCCCCCTCCCAAGACCCAACACTAATAAAACCCCCCAAGACCCCAACACTGCACCACCTTTCTCCAGCACAACACCATCGACCCCTAACACCCCAACCCCAACACAACATCAACAACAACCCCCAACAACACTACACCACCTCTCTCCAGCACCTTCAACAGTACCGTACACCATCCCCCTCCATCTACTTGCTGGTGATATCATAAGCATTCTATCCTTCCTTGCACCAGTCAATTACCCAGATATTGAAGTGAGGCTCCATCTGCACGGATACTCCAATCTTCTCTTTACCCACTTATGGTAAATTAGGACACACGCGATGATGGGGGTACACTTTGCCACAGGAATTCGTTCACATACAATTTGATTTGAGAAGGGTCTGTTCCCTTTCGATGCCTTGAAGGGGAATTGCTGTACCAAATGATTTAGCCTTAGTGGTCGTGATATAGGGATGCCTACCATACCCATTATAAATATGTGTAGGTAATATTTGGTCATGCATCTTGGGGGGGATAGTAGACTTTTGGTACATCAGAGGTCCTCGATTCCTTCAAAGTATGCCGGGAAACAGGACCAGATTAACAATAATAATGGTGTGTTGTTGCTAAGAATTGTTCATAGGAATTACCTGCTCCAGATTTATCAAGACTGTACCATTACCATCCCCTTAAAGTAACTGTAACACCGAAAACAGAAATTAAGCCTTCGATGCCAACCTCAAATGAGATCGTACCAAATCCCCACAAAAATCGTTCTACAGGCAAAGAGGTTGGTATCTCATTATGGTGTGTTATTATCCGTGTTTCAAAAGGGTTACTCATCCAGGGATATGCCCGAGGTGCTTATTGGCTTTGGGATATGGTGTTTTCTGTTAGTGGTAAAGATGATAAACGGTAAAAGAATAATTAAACCACACGTCTACCAGCACTACTATACTGTATAGGGTTTAAAATGCCATATATAATTAAATTATTTTAGTTTATAGACATCAAACAATAATATGTTGGATAGATATAGAGGTACACTACTGTAGAAAGATTCATAAATTGAGGTTTAATAATAAGGATTTTGTGATAAGCGAAAACATTATGATAGCCTACACTCAAGTAATTATAGA
>JAWQEG010001461.1:0-12500 GCA_033782935.1 Petrolisthes cinctipes
GAGAGAGAGAGAGAGAGAGAGAGAGAGAGAGAGAGAGAGAGAGAGAGAGAGAGAGAGAGAGAGAGAGAGACCTTACGGTCCAAACGAGGTGACCTGATTAGAAGGTTACTGGTAGAGAATGAATTACTCCCCAGTGATAGTCGTAGGTAAGGATAGCAAAGTAGAAGGCTCTCTCCCCACCCTCCAATCCCTCCGGCCTGAGCCGTACAGGAAATAAAGTCAGGAATGGGAACCTTGTGGGGTTGGCAGAAATACTCTACAAGGAAATTTTATAGGAAAGATAGAAAGTAGGTGAAATTTGGCTAACTTGCCACCTGTAATGGGCAAAAATTATTCATTAGTAAACATTGTAAGTCGGGGATTAGACGCAAGGTGTTTATCTAAGCGACGTTTGAAGCTGTCTACGGTGTTACAGTCTATTACATTACGGGGAAGCCCATTCCATAAGTTGACGACTCGGTTAAAAAAGAAATTCTTTGATTCGTGCGAATTAAAAGATTTACCTATGATTTTGCAGCCGTTTCCTCTCGTGTAGTTTGATTGATCAATAGTGAAATATTTGGTGCAGTCCATATTATCTATGCCTTTGATTATTTTAAATACCTGGATTAAGTCACCTCTCAGTCTATGTTGTATCAATGGGAATAGATTTAATTCGCTTAGCCGCTCATCGTACGTTTTATTTCTCAGACTTGGTATCATTTTAGTAACTCTACGTTGGACTCGTTCCAATTTTGCTATATCTTTCTGGTAGCGGGCACCAGGCTTGAACACAATACTCCATAAGGGGACGGACCAAGGAATTATACAAAGTGAGGGATTGTGTCTTTAGATTTAAACTCGAATGCTCTGCCGATAAAGCCGATAGTTTTATTTGCTTTCTTAATTACTTCCGTACACTGCTGACTGGGTTTTAGGTTACTTGATACTGTTACCCCTAAGTCCTGTCTCTCGATCCACGCTTTTGAGTTGCTTACCATTTAACGAGTAGTTTGCTGCTACGTTACGATGTCCGATGTGGAGCACTTTACATTTATCTGAATTGAAGGACATTTGCCAAGTTTTCGCCCAATTTGACAATTTATCGAGATTATCTTGCATTTCTTTAGTCTGTGCATTAGTGAGTACTGTATTTGCAATTTGGTGTCTCGTCGGCAAACTTCGATATTATACATGAGAGGCCTTCGTCTATGTCGTTTATGTAAACTAGGAATAGGATTGGCCCTTAAACTGACCCCTGTGGCACCCCGCTCGTAACATCAGTCCAACTAGAAGATTTTCCATTTATTACCACGCGTTGTTTACGGTTGTTTTAGCCAATTCTCTATCCATCTTACGGTATCGCCTTGGATTGTGTGTGATTTTAATTTAGTTATTAAGCGTTTATGGGGAACTTTGTCAAAGGCCTTTTGGAAATCTAGATAAATTATGTCTACTGCTTTATTCTTATCGTATTAATTGAAAATGTCATTTAAAAAGTCTAATAGGTTCGTTAGGCAAGAGAGCATATATTACGAAAACCGTGTTGAGTGTCTCTAAGTAAGTTGTTTTCCTCTAAGTGATTTGTAAGTTTATCTCGTATGATTGTCTCTAGCATTTTGCATACGAATGAGGTTAGGCTGATAGGGCGATAGTTGCTAGGGTAGAGATTTGCTGCCTTTTTTAAATATTGGTGTTACGTTAGCGAGCTTCCATTCGTCAGGTATTGTTCCGGTGTGTAAAGAATAGTTAAAGAGCAGAGTCAGAGGTTTTACTATTTCACTTTTCGCTTCCTTTAATACGTGAGGGGAGATCGTGTCTGGGCCAGGTGACTTATTTACATTTAAATTATCAATACATTTTATTACGTCCCTTTCTGTAATGCTGATATTACTTAACCCCTCCGGGACGGGGCAAGAATGGAATTACGCGCTGTGAGTACGGGCCCAATACTAACTTTTATCCTGCCTGTCCGGGTATTTCCCGGAAAATCACTCTACTTCTCTTACTCCCTACGTCTAAACTACAATACTGAACAACTTAAATTTGATTGTGTACTCACCATCAACTCCTCCTCTTTCCATTAAAACCAACCCCAGCTCTCTAGGACACTCCATTGCCGAGAAATCAAGTGAGGAATGGAGGTCACTTTTCCCGTGAGAGCGAGGCTGCGTTCGCTTTGTGAGCGTGGCTCTGACAAGGACTGGCGCGGGTGGAGGAAAGATGGCCGCCGGCAGAATGACGCAACACTTGCCTCCCCTGGGCGACACGTCGTACGGTTCGTGTGCATCCTACCATTACAGCCCCTGTATTATTTGTGTGGTTAGCTGACCATTCCAGAGTGGTTTTATGCCCTGGAGAGAAGCGTGGGAGTTATGTACAGTATTTACGCGAAACATTTTCAGTGTCATTCGCACCATTTGTTCATGTTCAACGTAAATATAAATGTGTCACTATCACTGTTATCCTTATTTTCTATATATTTTTGTATTTTGTTGTATTAAATTTTTTATTATCATTTTTTCTATGCGTAAATGTGTCACTCTCACTTTTCTTATAGCCTAATATGTACAAATGTGTCACTATCACGTCACTACAGCCTAAAATATATGTACAAATGTGTCACTCTCACTTTTCTTATAGCCTAAATAGTGTCACTGTCACCAAGTGTCACTGTCACTTTATTCGCATACTCCCATCACTTCCTGCTTCTATATATATTCCAATATATGGTAGTCTGAGAAGCAGTTTCCAGGGCATAACGGCACATAACATTCCTTGCACCAGAAGCGAGTTTCCTTGGACTTCTGGGGGTGACGTGTTGTGTGCCTGCAAACATAGCAGCGACGAGAGCCTGGACGTCCTGACGGCAACGGTGGCAGATTAGTAAGGTAGTGGCGAGCCATATAGCCACTCTGCTGCAACCTGTCAGGCCGTTGTGCCGCTGCCTGTCTGCCTTGCTGTGGTTGCACAGTGCTGAACCTCTCCAGGAGCTGAGATATCAACTCTAGCTCGAATTCCCGGAGTGCCAACTTGGAGTCAGGGTGATGCTGGAGGTAGAGTATATAACAGTTCAGCACTGTGACATCAAGAAGGTGGAAGAAAGCCTTCTTGTACCACTTACAAGTTTTTCTCAGACAATCGATGGAACTCACCATCATGTCTGACTTATCGACGAGTCTCATATTGATGTTATAATCGAGCACAGCATCAGGCTTGTAGATGGTATCACCTGTGCCGCGCTCAGTCTTCCCAGAATCCTGCATCACGCCCCTGTTCACGGTGGTGAGCGTATTGACGGGGCGTTTATCGTGCCATTTGATGGCCAGCATGTTCCCACATTTCTTCTTGATGCAGTCGCCCCTCCGGGTGAGAGGGAATGCTGGCCACCCCTTCCTGTTGACACGAATAGTTCCGCAGGATCCTGTTTGGTGCTGCAGGAGAAACTGGCTAAGTGCTGGAGAGGTGTAATAGTTATCAGTGTACAGGATGTGGTTGTTGTCAAGGTAATCCCCCATGAGTGCCTTGACAACACTCCCGCTGAAGCCAAGAGGGTCGTCGGCCGGGACATCCACATCCGTACCTGAATAGAGTATAAAATCCAACACATAGCCAGTCTTACAGTCGCAGATGACATAGAATTTGATGCCAAATCTATGCCTCTTTGACGGGATGTACTGGATGAAGGACAATCTTCCCCTGAACAGCACCAGAGACTCGTCGATAACCACTTTCTGGAATGGTCGAAAAAATGCTCGTATTTTCTCCTGGAGGATAGACATTACTGGCCTAATTTTCCACAGCCTGTCGTTCGGGTGTGGACCCATGTTGGGGGCGAAGTGCAGGTAGGACAAAATGTCCCTATATCTGTCCCTGGACATGTATTTCCCGAACGCAGGTGTGGATATCAGGGCGTGTGTGCTCCAGAAGTCCTTGAGGCGATGTTTCTTGACATGAGGCATCATCATGGTCAAAGCTAACCACACATACAACTCAGCAATATCGACGTCAGCCCATTGCAACATCTTACTATGTTCCCTGCCTGGTCTATTGCTGAGTTGCACAGAGAGTTGTTTGAAGGTGTTTATCTCCTGCATCATGTAAGTCATCAATATTATATCAAAAAAGGCAGTGAAATAATCTAATATTGATGACCTCTGACGACAGGGAAATGCGGCCTGTATACCTGAATGACTGTCGTCAAAGGCAGGTATATCAGGCGCAAATTCATCGCAATCCGTCCACACATAGGGATCAGCGGGTCTATGACGAGGTGCGCCGCGTTGCTGTCGTTGTTGGCGTTGTTGTTGTGGTGGTGGTGGTGGTGGTGGTGCAGCGGTACCAGGGGCAGGCGAGAGTGAGTCGTCAGGCACGAGAGGAGAGGGAGAGTGTGGTGGTGGGGGAGGTGGCGTCAGGTCACGGGGGGGCGGGCTATCAGGGTCAACAGTAGGGGAGAGATAAGCTGCCTTTGTCCTCTTCCCCCTTCCTTTACCCTTCCCTCTTACTCCTACTCTCCTCCCTCTTACCACCACTGGTTGCGACGCATCCTCGTCCGACGAGGAAGAGGAAGACGAAAAATCTAACCTCCTCCTCGGCCTCTTGCCCATGGGAGTGGAGACGTAGCGAGGTTTGGAGGTTGAAGCAGGAGTAGACCTCTTCCTGCCTCCCACGCCAGATGTTGTAGGAATGGGAGACAAGAGAGTGTCTCCCAAACTACCTCCCACCCCACTGGTGGACGGAATTGCAACAGGGGCTGTAACCTCTGACACATCATGCAAGGCTGAAGTTGAGGGAAGAGCTGTGATGGAAGTCACCGCTACACAGGCATCTTCCTCAGTTGATTCGTCAGCTTGCCATTCAGTATCAGAGTAGCTGTCCAGGTCGTCACTCCCATATGAAAGGTCTGCCAGATTCTCCAATTCCCGCCCTATTGCAGAATCTGACAACCTTGCAGGTGCATGACGCAATCTAGCTGGTTGCACCCGCGGAGTGGAGGTTACAGGAGCTGGTGCGCCTGGCAGCGTGGTAGGATGCACCGAATCGAACGAGCCCGTATTTTCTTCACTACGCCCAGCCATTGTCACGGTCAAGCACACACTGATTGAATGTGGGGATGAAAAGGTCTGGTGGTGAAGTATAGCCAGATCAAAAAAAATCCCGACAAATTTGGCGTTTTTCCCCATAAATTACCAAAAGCGGGATTTCCCGCTGCCCGGACTCTGTCGACAGAGCGGGATTTCCCGCTGCCCGGCCTCTGTCGACCGAGCGGGAAATCCCGCTGCCCGGACTCTGGGGGTTAATACCTCGGTGTTTTCATTTTGGACTGTTGTTTCTGTTGGTATATCGTACGGGTTTTCTATAGTAAAGACTGATGCAAAGAAAGTGTTAAGGATACCACTCATTCACTCTTCATCTGTAGTAAAGTCCCCATTCTCATCAAGTAGTGGTCCGATAGTTGACGTGAGTACTTTCTTATGCCGAATATAACTGTAGAACTCTTTCGGGTTTGTCTTACTTTGATTTGCAACGTGTTTTTCAATAGTAATTTTACTCTGTTTGATTAACTTTTTGGCTTTTCTTCGTAAGTCTGCAAACTTGGCCCGCTCGCTATTGTCGTCTGTGATTTTTACTCTATTGTGGGCGTTCTTTTTGGCACGTAAACAGTCAGCTATGTGTCTTTACTCCACCACTTGGGCTTTAAGTTTTGTGCTGAACGTCGGTTTTTTAATGGTATGCTGTCTTTGACCGCTTTTGTGTACGCATTAATGAAAAAGTTCCATTGTGTATTAATGTCAATAGTGTCTCGCAGACATTTCCAATCGGTATCTTTTAATATCGCACTGAGTTGGTGAAAATTAGCTTTTCTAAAGTTGGGGATTTTTTCGTAACTGTAATTTATTTCACTTCTATTGAAATTTATACTGAATGTGATTATGCGGTGGTCGCTATTAGTAAACTCATCACCCACGTTAATATTCCCTATCAAGTCTTCTTTAGTTGCAAATACTAGGTCAAGAACGTTATTTCCACGGGTTGGACTATTAACAAACTGGATAAGGGAGCTCTCTTGCAAGTTAGTATAAAGGTCTTGTCCATAGTGAGCTGATAATGGTTCTCCCCACTTTGATACTGGTAAATTAAAATCGCCAAGAATTATGGCCTCTTGCGTGTTACTCATCTCGTTAATTTGCTCATAGATATCACGGTCGGTTTGTACTGGTTGAGCTGGGGGTCTGTATAATAACGCTAACAAAAGTTTCATCCCGAATTTATTTCTAATGAGTATATATAGTGTGTCTACGTTAGCGATATGGGGCTTTGATAATAAGATCGGTGTGAGGTCATCTTTAATATATAATAGGACTCCGCCTCCCCTTTTATTTGTTCGACCTTTCTCAAATATTGTATAGCCGGGAATTTTATACTCTGCTAGGAAGTCTCTGCTTTCGGTATTTAGCCACGATTCTGTTATGCCGATTATATCATAATTTTCTGTGAAAGTTAATTCCTCTAAATCTGTAAATTTGTTGTGGATGCTGCGAGCGTTAACGTAAAATACCTTTAAGCTGTTTCGGTTTATTCTGTTTATTCGTTTTACGTTACCTGACCTTGATGTACCTGGGCAGACCCGTTTTTTGTACGATGGTTGATGACCGCATCGTTAAGCAAACGTCCTAAACGGGCTGCTCCTACCTGATTCAGATGGACACCATCATCTGAGAACAACGAGTCATCAAAATAAAAATTGTCCCATGTGTTGACGAAATCGACGTTCTCCTCGTTGCAAATGTTGGCAAGTCGTCGGTTGATACTAGTGGCGGTGTTGCAGAAACGGGTGTCTGCTTGTCTGCGGGGGATGATTCCGGAGAGTATGATGTTGTTCGTCTTTTCCTTGAACTTCGCAATCATCTGTCGGTACTTGTTGAGGAGCTCCTCCGATCTGGTCTTCAATACGTCGTTGGTTCCAACGTGGATGACGTAGGTGGTGTTGTCGGGGGCCAGGCTTGTCACTTCGTCCACTGAGTCAATCACGTCGTCTAGGCCGCCACCCGGGATGCAAAATCGCTTCCTCGACTTGGGTGCTCGGCCACAAAACTCGGTGAGTTGACCCCTTACCATAGAGTCACCAACCAGCCTGGCCTCGATGTCGTCTTTATCGTCGTCTTGGGCCAGGATCTTGAAGCGGTTCTGGCACGTAGTGATGGGTATAATGTTCCTTGTGGGTCGAATGTTGTTCCTGACAACGCGGAATTCCTCCCGTGGAGAAATGGAAATTGCTGATGGTGCCGATGACGGTAAAGGTGTGGTTGGTGGTGCCGGTGAAGGTGAGGGTGTGGAGGCAGTCTGTACAGGGGCTGTGTCAACGGGTACGGCAGGCGATGGTGTCACTCCTACGTTGAGTGTGGTGAATTCTTGCAGCGTTTCCAGTTTCTCACTCAAGGCATCGATCTTGCGATGTGCTGCCTTCAAGTCGGTCGACAGCTCTTCTCGTAATTGGCAGAATCTACAAACAAGGACGTCTCTGTTCGCGAAAATTGTAGGGCCGAAAGTACCAGAGCAGGTCGAACAGGTTAGTTGGGGTGCCATGGTGATAGTTATTAATTTAATTATTAATTAATTTATTAAATTGCTTATTAATTTCTTAATTTATTAATCAATCTATTAATTTATTTATTACTTTATTTATTAATTAATTAATTTATTTATTAATTAATTTATTTATTAATTGATTTATTAATTTATTGAATTACTTATTAATTTATTAATTAATTTATGTATATTTATTAATTTGTTAATTTATTTATTAATTTATTTATTTATTAGTAAATTTATTAGTTTATTAATTTATTAGTTCATTAATTTATTAATTAATTTATTAATTACTAATTAATTTATTTATTTATTTATTATTAATTATTAATTTATTAATTTATTTACTAATTTATTTGTTAATTAATTAATTTCAACTTGATGAGGGTAGGGGGAGATGTACGAAATGTGGAAGTACAGACTGGAAGTGGGGGTTTGGGGGAGGGGACTATAGGAAAACTTCAAGAGCTTATGCATGAACTGGAAAGATATACCTGGCATATCGTGGGATTCTGCGAGGTCAGATGGAAGAATGCAGGAGAATTTCAATGCGATGAAGGACACACACTTTACTACAGTGGTGAACAAGACAAGCATATTAATGGAGTTGGCTTCTTAGTTAACAAGACCATTCAGAAAGCAATACTTGGATGTCACCAAGTATCAAGCAGGCTCATTTCTATCCGACTAAGAGCTAAACCATTTAACATCACAGTGGTTCAAGTCTATGCACCAACATCAGACTATGATGAAGAAGTAATAGAAGAATTCTATAACCAACTCCAACTCATTATAGTAAAGGTCAACAAAAAGGACATTTTGATCATCCAAGGAGACTGGAATGCCAAGGTGGGAGTAGACGCCCTAAATGATTGGAGTGAATACTGCGGTCCATCGTCAAACAGTTCAACCAATGAGAGAGGCTTTCGACTGTTGGAGTTTGCTAGCTACAACAATATGACACTAGCAAACACACTTGGTACCCACAAGGAATCCCGGCGCTGGACCTGGCATGCACCAAATGGACTACATCACAACCAGATTGACTATATACTGGTACAGAACCGTTTTCGGTCAAGTATTAATATACCAAAAACTAGGACATTCCCAGGAGCAGACATAGGAAGTGACCATGATCTGGTGATACTGAACCTGAAAATAAGATTGAAGAAAATCAAACCCGCTAAGAACATGAGACTGAAGTTCAACATAGAGAAACTAAAAGACCCAAGCATTAGAGAAACATTTCAAGTCACTATAGGTAGGAAATTTGCACCACTGCTAGCACTGGAGGAAGACACTGAAACAATGACCACCAGGTTCAATGCAATAATGACAGAGACAGCAAACGAAGTTCTGGGCAAACATCGGCATAAAAACAAGCCATGGGTCACAGATGATATTCTTGAATTATGTGATTTGAGAAGAGAACTGAAAAAAACAAAGAACACAGAGAGAGGAGCAAGAGAATATAGAGAATTGAATAAAACAGTCAGGAATGAAATGCGGAGGGTAAAAGAGGAATGGATTGAGAGCCAGTGCAGTGAGATTGAAGATTGTTTTAACAGGAATAACACCAAAATAGCCTACCAAATAGTAAATGACCTAACCAAACCAAGACAACAAAAAAGTAACAACATCCAAGACAAGCATGGGAATTGCCTAACAGAAAAAGACGAAATCTCAAAGAGATGGACTGAATACTGCTCAGAGCTCTATAATCACCAAATAAATGATGATCCTACAGTTCTTAATTGCCCACAATCAACAAACTTAGATGATTTCCCCATACTAAGAGAAGAAATAGAACTAGCCATAAAGTCGCTTAAAAATGGCAAAACACCAGGAATTGACAACATACCAGGTGAATTAATACAAAATGGAGGAGAAAATATGACAATCTTTTTAACTCGGTTATGCAACAGGATCTGGGAGACAGGGGAATGGCCTTCAACATGGACACAATCACTCATCATCACACTTCACAAAAAAGGAAACATTCAGCAATGTTCAAACTACAGAACTATAAGTCTCATCAGCCATGCAAGTAAAGTGATGCTAAAGGTGATTCTGAATAGACTTACTCCTCAAGCAGAGGAAATTATTGCTGCAGAACAGGCTGGCTTCCGCAAAGGAAGAAGCACTACAGAACAAATCTTCAATCTCCGTGTTCTAGGTGAAAAATACAGCCAGCATCAACAAGACATCTACCACCTGTTTGTGGATTTTAAAAAGGCATTTGACAGAGTGTGGCATGATGCATTGTGGGCCACTATGCATAAATACAACATGGGACAGAAACTGATAGAAACAATCAGGCAACTATACGCTAGAGCCGGTAGTGCGGTGCTGATGCAGGGCGGGGTTGGTGATTGGTTTCGGACAACAGTGGGAGTCCGCCAAGGTTGTCCCCTTTCACCGACACTCTTTAACATCTTCCTGGAAAGGATAATGACAGATGCCCTTGAAGATCATATGGGTACAGTAAGCATTGGAGGACAGACCATCACTAATCTCAGATTTGCAGATGACATCGATGTAATGGCAGGAAGCGAGGAAGAACTCATGAGAGTGGTGCATAACCTGGACACAGCCTCTACAAATTATGGCATGGAAATAAGTGCCGAAAAGTCAAAAATCATGACTAACAACACAGAAGGGATACACACTCCAATTGCAGTCAGGGGTCAACTATTAGAAACAGTCCAACACTTCAAATATTTGGGGTCTATCATTAATGAGGAGGGATCTAAAATGGAAATCCTCTCAAGAGCTGCTCAGACCACTGCAGCATTAGCAAAATTAAAAACTGTATGGCAAGACAAAAATATCAGTCTAAAAATCAAACTCAAGCTCCTGCGTGCCATAGTTCTGTCTGTCTTTTTGTATGCTTGCGAGACGTGGACGCTGACAGCTGAATTACAAAGAAGGATACAAGCATTGGAAATGAGGTGTTTCAGGAGAATCCTGGGCATATCATACAGAGACCATATTACCAATGAGGAGGTGAGGAGAAGGATAAGACAGCATTTGGGACAGTATGAAGATCTGCTGACCACAGTCAAGAGACGCAAACTGCAATGGTATGGCCATACAATAAGATCCGATGGACTGGCTAAGACCATACTCCAGGGGACGGTAAGGGGAGGGAGAAGAAGGGGAAGACAGAGGAAGAGATGGACAGACAACATCAAGGAATGGACAGAGAGAAGCCTGGCAGGTGCCCAGGCTCTTGCCCACGACAGGGAAGGGTGGAGAGACCATGTGTACCGCTCTACAGTGCAGCGCCCCCACGACCCAGGAGGGTTAAGGGAACAGTGAAGTGAGTGACTATAGGGTAAAGGTTTAGGATCGGTTGGGTTGTTGAAATGAGAGGTGGGGAGTTGGGGTAATTACCAAGGAGAGGTGAGGTGAGTTTGCTGGGATTAGCCAGGCGTGGTTAGTGTCAGTAGGGAGGGGTGATTAAGGTGAGGTGAGGTGAAGTGAGGTGAGGTATAGGAGGGACAGGTACAGAGGGAAGGGCAGGGTGAGGTTGGACAAAGGTGTGTAGGGATAAGGAGGTATTAGTGGCAGGAGGGTAGGTCAGTAATTACGATATATATATAAATATATATTAAATATTTAGTTCCAGGCCTGTATAAATAGAAATAATACTAATCACAGTATAACAGACAACAGTACAATACAAAGGTTAGTTAAAATGAATTTAGGAGAATGGAAAAGGACGGTTATAAATATTAATTAGATGGTACGGAAGGTATTATGCAAGTATGTATGCCTGTAAAAATGGAATTAATTATAAAACACAGTAGACAACATAAAATAGAGTAGAACAGACTTATAGCATAAACCTGAAATTACGTTAGTATGGAATAATTATAAAAATACAAATGTAGAATTAATTATACACGGTAGGGAACAGGAAACACAATAACAATAACTGACGTGTAGACTAATAAATAAAATAGCTCAAGCTTGTAGTATAAACCTGAAATAAGACTATTATAGAGTTATAGATGTACAAATGTAGAATTATATAATGAACACGATAGGGAACACAGTAGTAAAACAAAATAGAACGGACTTATAATATAAACCTGAAATAATATTAATGTATAATTATAAAAATATGACTAGGTCAAGAGAAAAGAAAAAGAATGACTATTAAATACAGTAAGGAGCCTGGAACACAGGAACGTGTAGACTAAAATAAAGAAATGAAACAGTCGTATAATTTAAGCCTGAAATAACAATAATACAGAATTATATAAATGCAATTGTCTAGACAAATATAATAAAATATAGTACAATGCTGGAAAAGGGCGCTATAGATGTGTCGACAGGGTTAATTCAGGTGAGGCGAGATTAAGGTGAGGTGAGTGCAAGATAGAGGCTTAGTCAGGTCAAAAGACGAAAAGGACGGTTAGAGTCAGGCGTGGGTGTAGATGGGGGGGGGGGGTGTTAGTAGGTGGGTGGAGAGGGGTAGTACTGGAAAGTACAGAGAACAAATTAACAGAGTTTAGGTAAGAATATACAGAGACAAAATAAATGGAGTATAGGTAAGAATACTTATGTGAGATGGGATGGTTCACTTCACGCTTCTCACACGGCCTCAGGTATACAGACGCAGATGTTCAAACACTCGGGAACACGAGTTACCCGCACACTCACGTGGAACACAACACTCAATAACGGCGGGAAACACAGACGGACGCGGAGCACACAGCCCAACTCAAACACTCGTGAACACACGGGAACACCAGAATATAAAAAGGGGCAGACACACTGAATAGGAAGGACCACACAGAAATATTAAATCCTCACAATATACACTCAATCACTTTGAACTAGTGCACGTATAGAACACAGAAATGCTAATATCTTACAAAAACACGCTTTCACTTAACACACAACGCACCCAGAAATGCTAC